>JABXWE010028048.1:0-10353 GCA_014611495.1 Limonius californicus
CGTAAGTTCTTCTTGGGAAAAATCCATATCAATTCACTTATGGCGTAAATTTCAAACTTGATTGCAATACTTTTAGCAACAAAAGGCTTTATTTATTGACTAATGCAGCCTAACGTCAAACTCTGACATTCATTAGATAGCAATTGTTTCAAAGCCAATAAATTTCCAAGGCATACTAGCAAGTTTAATTTTGAATTAAAATAGACGTTTAAAAAATCCTAAAAAACTCAGAAATTATGGGTTTTAGGCATAAGAGACCTTTAATACTAATTAAAGAGAATACAGTAAGAAACACAATCAAATGATAAAATACAGGGTGTTCCATTTGAAAAGAACGAGTTATAGTAATATGAAAATGAAGACATTTGTTTCGTTTTAATTAACACCCTGTATAATTTAATCGAAAATATTTGATATCGGAGCATAGGGGATAGTCTTATCTACCCAGGAAAAAAATTCTTGTTTAAAACTCTAAAAATAGCTTTAGTACGCCTTTATAAAGCAATGCGTGCAATAGGTATTTTTTAGAGAAAAAAATTAATTGCTTGGCAACGTCGCTAAAAAATTGAGAAAACTTAATATGGTTGTATAGGTGAATAAAAGACAAGTCAAAATATATGAAAATATACAGAGTGTTCCATTTAAAAAAAATAATTTTGTTGTTGTCTAGCAGTAATGCAACACCCTGTAGATGTGAAAATAATTTAGGTTATTCCCCTTGAGGAGTTGAAAAAGTTTTGTATGTAAATGTATACTGTATTTCAAACGGCAAGAGAGATATCGAAGACGGACACCTAAATGACTCACCCTGTATAAATAACAATTTACTACTTTTTGAGCAACACCTTCTTGCTTAATTGATAGTATATGATTCTGGGAAACACTTTTAGGGCGAAGAATTAAAAGAATACAACTTAAATAACGAATTTCAAATTTTTAATAAAAAAATAACAAAATTTTCATTTTAGTATTACAGAAAAGTTTGCTCTGGAAAGAAATGATAACCTTAAAGATTAATAATGCGTGGGACCTCCTCTAGCTCTTATGACCTCTTGGCAACGTCTTGGCATGCTGGAAATCAAATCCCGAATGTAATGCTGAGGAATATTTGGCCATTCTTCCAAAACGGCAGTTCGGAGCTGATGGTGATTGTTTGGATCCACTCCTCGTTGCCGTATCAACCTTTTCCGGTAATCCCATACGTTCTCTATGGGATTAAGATCTGGAGAGTTCGCTGGCCAATCCATGTGCGTAATATTGTTCTCTTCAAAAAATGCATTAATTTGCCTTGTTCTATGAGGACGCGCGTTATCATCAACAAACACGAAACCATCGCCTATTTCATTGGCAAATGGCAACACTACAGGTTATAATACCTCATTAAGATACCTGACACTATTCATTGTAGCATTTCCAAGCATAACCAATTCAGTACGACGAGTCTCAGAAATACCTCCCCAAACGGTAATTGAACCACCTCCATAAGCTTGATGGTAAGTCACGTGGTTCTCAATATAGCGTTCTCCTCTGTTTCTCCAAACTTTCACTCTTCCATGTGAGCTATGGAGACGCACTCTGGTCTCGTCACTAAATAAACAACGACCCCAATCTTCAACATTCCAATTTTGATGTTGGTGTGCCCACTCTAGCCTTCTTTTGTGGGCTCTGGTCAACAATGGACATTTTTTAGAAGATCTGGACCTTAAATTTACCGCATGGAGCCTTCTTCTTACTGTTTGAGTGGATACTTGAGTACCTGTTGCATTCAATAACTGAATTTGGAGTGTTCTTGCGGTAGAAAATCTATTCCTTCGACACTGAACCGTAATAAAACGGTCCTCCCTGACTGTTGTACTGCGATTCCGCCCTCCGCCGTGCCTATGTTGGATAGATCCAGTATCATTAAAACGCATTCGAACTCTTCTGATCACATTGTGGCTCACATTGAAATGGGCAGCTACAGTTCTTAGCAATTCACCAGTCATAAGCATTCCCATAGCTTGGCTCATCTCTTCAATACTTAAACGCCTTAATGGCATCTCTAAAATGCAGTCAACCACTCTGAAATAAAACTTACTCGAGAAAATTAAATATTTATTAAGAAAAAGGACAAAATCAACATTTTGCAATTTTGTCTGATTGTGGACGTATGATGTTCCACAATCAGACGATCATACCATTTTTTTTCTTATCGAACCTCTAAGCCACTAAAGTTTATTTGGAATTTTATAAAGGCGTTCTGACGTATTGTTTAGTCAAGGCGCTTCGGCTGCGGGGTAATCAGCTTGATATTTTTTTCCCGAACCTGTGAAATGTCCTCCATGTTCGAAAAGACAAAACTGTTGTCATATTTTTTTGAGCGTCGCATAAACTTCACTTCATATTCATCTTCATCACATTTCTTCATAATCTGTCCTATGTAATATATTTTTTTTCGATTTATCTATAAATTCGACAAGGACATAGTCCTTAATTTCTGGAGGTTTCTCAAGTTGATTAGACGTCCTCTAAAGAACCGTCAGATAGTACCGGTTCATCTTCTGATTCTGAAGATTCGCTTTCTACTATTATCTTCTTTTTGCACTGTTTTAACCTTTTTCCTTGCAGTTTCCTTTTCTCCGCTTTCTCCTTTTCCACAAGCGCATTTTTTTCTGGAGTATCGGTGGGAATGAAGCTCCTTCTTTTTTCTCTGGGTTTCCTAGTAGTTTTTCTAGGCACTGCTTTCGGATAGCCTTTAAATTCTTCAGGCCTTACGAATCTTCCTTTTTCACCTAGTTTTAATTTCTTTTGGGGTGGTGTGGTCTCAATGTCTTCTAGGATTTCTTGGTCCTCCTGGCTTGTAGATGGATAGGATTGATTAACAATTTGAATTGTGTTTGGTAATGTGTTATTTGTACTTTTGTTTAAATTTTCTTCCAGTAGTTCCCTGTTGGTCACCTCACTCTGGGCAAAGTCATCATCCTTAAAAATGAATCTATCAGAGAGTGAATTCCCGTATATCTAAACCCAGACTTGATGTTCGATGGAGTCATTGATCGTTCAAAGGCTTTATTAACGCATTCGCCTACCTCGTAAATGTCAATGGGTTGACCAGAATACCTTAAAAGACGTGTCTGTATGGTAGCATCATAATGAATGTTAAAAGAGGAATAAATAGCAACATCTAGCGGCTGAAACTTCTGAGAGGTTTGCGGTGGCAATGTTAAAATGATCACCCCATTCTCCTTGGCAATATCTAAAGCCTTTATGGTGATGTGGCTCTCATGATTATCAATTATCAACAATGAATGATTATTCAAACTGCTGGCTGTGTGACGACCAAAGTGTTGCATTACTTCTGGAAAAATTAGCTTCGCCATCCAACCGGAATCAGAGACAAGTCCGAATGTGCCTCCAGAGGTATCTGCAGTTATTTTTGGATTTGGTTTCTTTCGCGGAAATACCATAACAGGGGGAATCGTATTTCCAGACGTCGATATAATATAACATGTTGTGACTAAAACTCCTCCCGTAACATTATCCAAATTATGGAAGCATTAATATGTATTGGTTTCGGCAGGAAGTCTTCTAGTACTGGCCCTGGATTTTCTTCAATATTCCTTAAAATGTAAAGTTCCGCTTCAGCAGTAGAAACTGATCTAGGCCAACCACCACCACCGGCTCTGAATTTAAATGCGCCAACTTCGGATAAACATTGATGCAAATTTCTAAAAAATTTGTAACACGGAAGTGCCCGGTTCGGAATTACCGTTGGCCTTACCATACATGAAATGCATATCTGGCGTTTCCGCGTTGGTATACATATTCCAACAACAACAATAACCATATTGACACTTCAAAAACTCAAATAAATGTTGTTTTATCCACTTCCATAGCAGACGTGATAAATACGATTCTGCACTGCGTAAATAATTTGGGTGTATGTTGATTTTCAAACCCATGTTTATTACAACTGTTTTGTTTGTGTTGATGAGATCTACCAGTGGGTAACATGTCCGAGCGTGTGTTGTTTCTACTGTACTTGTAATAAACAACACCAATTGCATGAAACTAAAACTTTATTATCAGCGGGCAAAACCTTGTCAACCGGACAGCTTACAGTACTCTCCCTATAAATTCCCTATATGAATTGGCGGCAAATATAAACCTAACATTACATCTCTCTTTCTTTAAACAAAATTTTGAATTGTACACTAATCGAACAGTTTTATAGGTAAGCGCACAATTCTTCCACTTCTTGTCTTGTAGAGCGAAGATGTAGTTGGGCTGCTTTTACACTTTTCATTCCCATTATTTGTGGAAAATCCTTTAAACGGGGGCGACTGTTGCACTGTGCTTCAATTTCCCTTTTCTGGTGTCCCAGGGATCTCCTTTGGTACTTCTGAAGGTTCTACTTCACCTGACCTTTCTGGATCTTTTCATTCTGGAGTTTCAATTAGCTGTTGTCGATTTCTTCGTATGTTTCGTATATTTGTGTCAACAATAATTGACCTAGGGTATTCAGTCTGGCTACTAACTTTCCCGAAACGCTGTGTAATATACACTTTGCTTCCTTCTTTCAGGCTTGGTAATTTCTTCACCCCTGTCAAAGTTTTTCTTATATCTTTCTGTTTCTCATCGGTCATTCGAAACTGTTTTCTGTAAACGCTTTTAGGCATCAATGTTGATTATGTGTGTGGTAGAGTGTTCCTTAATTTTCTACTAAACAAAAGATCTGCCGACGATAGTTCAGATTCTAATGTCGTAGTACGGTACGCAAGCAATCCTAAGTTTGGATCTCGGCGTTTATTAAGAATACCTTTTACTATGGCCACTGCTCGCTCTGCTTCATTGTTGGACTGTGGGAACTTTGGGCTGGATATCTCGTGGCTAAATCCATCGACTCCTACAAATTCTTTAAATTGGTCAGAGGTATACTGTGTGCCCCCGTCTGTTCTAACTACTTCGGGTATTCCATGTCTTGCGAATATATTCTTTATTCTTAATATGACTGGCTGATGTTGTATTATCAAGCTGCTACTAAGTATCTCTTCCGTTTGTTTTCCAGTAAATCCATCCCCATTTTCATCCAAGGTCAGGCCGGTAATGTCGTCCTCGTCAGCGGTTCCATTCTATTTTTTCTATGTTGAGCACATATTAAACACGACTCCACAATTTTATTTATTTCCGCCGTTAATCCTGGCCACCACACCGACTCGTTGCACCGTCGTCGCCATTTGACTATTCCCATGTGACCACTGTGAATCCTGGATAAGATATCTTTCCAGAGAATTTGTGGAATGAAAATTCTATTTCCCTTCATAACTAATCCTTTATTAATTGATAATTCTAATCCTTTATTAATTGATAATTACCCTCAAAACTGGCAAAATTTAGAATGTTTTGGAAATCCTTTTCGTATATACTCTCTTAATTCCGCACACTCATCATCTTTTTATCTTTTTCTTGGGCTTGCTTTACTTCTCATAAACGCATATCTGAGAATGGTGTCTCTTTAATAATATTGTTTATAAATACATCTTCTTTCACATCCTGTTCGGTATTTCGTGCTCTTGATAAAGTACCTGGTATGTAAAACTGGTTACTCGGAACATGTACTATTTTGTACTGATAACACATCAATCTCATTCTTAACCGTTCAATTCTGGCTGTCGGCTCTGTCATCGGTTTGTCTCCTAAAAGTGAAACTAAAGGCTTATGGTTTGTTAGAATGCTTATTTTCTGGCCCAGTATGAAATTTTTAAATCTTTCGCATGCCCACGTAACGGCTAGTGCTTCTTTCTCCACCTAGGCATACCTATCCTCTGTTTCGCTTAAACTGCGGGATGCGTAGCATACTGGTCGCCATTTTCCATTTTGAAACTGTTCTAATACTTCCCCTAGCCCCTAGGATGACGAATCTACTGCTATTCTCGTTTCATTAATTGCCTTTTTCTGTGGCTCGTCCCAAATCCACTCGTTTTCTTTTACTAACAGCTCTCTTAATGCTTGTGTTTTTGTCGATAAGTCGGGTATAAACTTCATTAAATAATTAGCCATTCCTATGAATCTTCTTAATTCTGTAATATTTGTTGGGTCTGGGCATCTCATCGATAGCTAGCTCGGGTCTTTTCTGGATCAGGTTCCAACGTACTATAGTGCTAGGGCCCTTTAGTAAGCCCTAACACCAAACATCTTCGAATGAAACTATTAATTTGGAGAGACTAATTTATTTGTGTGTATACAAAAAACAGAGAAATATCGTAACTAGTAAATAATAACAAAAACATACAAGCGACTTGATAAATATAATGCCACGCGCACTACATTTACCCCCCCCCCTCTCTCTCTCAAAAAAAAGAAAAAAGCGCATGTAAAAGGGAAAACTTCCACAATCACGTGTTCGAAACAAAATTTTGACCCACATTATAGAGGCAATCAAAAATTTGGAACGATTGTGGTAGTTAAAAAACCCTTTATGCGTAAAATATTTTTTTAAAAAACTTAGAATTAACAAAGCCATATTGAAAAAAAGAAAAGAAAATATGTATGCATAATAAAAAATTGCAAAAAATCAATGTTTACAAACATTCAAAAACGGTGCACGTGTGTGTGATGGCTTGATGTGAGTAAAAGTAGATTCCTTTGTGGAATTGCTCTTCCGCAGGAAGATCACAATAATCAGCAGAGGAAGAAGTAACGGAAGAAATAGGGAAAGAAGGGAAAGAGGGAAACTGCTGCACCCGGATCTGACTCAAGCTAAAATAACTTGTTAATCAGAACGACGAGGCAACAGCACTCCCGAAAAGAGAAAGAAGTGACGGAAGAAAGGTTCAGAATTTAAAATGTAATAGGAAAAAGTTGAAAGAATAGCATGATAATATGTAATATGTGATGTAGATAAATGAATACACCTGGCGGATCGGAAATGTCAATTGCAAAATAAAGATAAACGTCATTGTCAAAATTTGGAAATGACACTTTAAATGATTATAAACAAAATTTAAAAAAACTTATCCGTATCCAAAATGCAGCTGTGCAGACCAACGAAGACAGCTAGGAGGACGATCAAGCACAGTGAAACAATCTCGGACGGGTAGTTGAACGTTGAACAATCTCGAACGGGTTGTTAAATGTCGGGGAGAATCTTTTTCGGAAAGGCTGGAAGGAATTCTTGTAGAGTCGTGCGGGGTCACCAAGTATAGTGCTAGCGCCCTTTGGTAAGCCCTAACACCAAACATCTTCGAATGAAACTATTAATTTGGAGAGACTAATTTATTTGTGTGTAAACTTTGGATAAAATAATCGGTAACTATTTATATAAAATACATAACAAGCGTAACATAACAACCCCAGACGACCCGATAAAGACCCGCACAACAGTACCATCCTTGATAATGTGGCCTAAAAATGTAACTTCTTTGGCACCAAAAACACATTTTTTTTTTGTTAAGAGTGATTTCTCTGTCTTTTAACCTCTCTAACACTTGCTTCACTCGTTGATTATGGACATAAACTTTTTGTACAGTTGTGTGACCTCGCAGGTTAAGCGACAGTTCCGTTGCTCCCTTACCTTTCAGTCGATTTTTTCCTGCTCCAAATAAGCACCTTTCTGTTGTTTCCAACGTAATCTTTAGTTTGGCTGCTAGCTCTTCACCTATTATTGTCATATCGGCTCCCGTATCTATTTTAAATTTGATTACTTGGCTTTTTATTGTAATACTGGCATACAATGGATGCTCGGATACTTCTAATGCTACTTCGCCTAAATATTCATCTTTTCGGCGCTAATTGCACGAACTTTAGTATTTCCGCAACACTTTTGATAATGGCCTATTTTATTACAGCCTGTGCAAATTTCATTATTGGCAGGGCACTTATACCACTTATGAAATGGACTTGCTCTACACTTTGGTGTTAATTCCGCATCTAATTGTAAGCTTTCGGAGAATTTAGCATTACATACTCCAATAACGATCAATTAATTCATCCTTCAGGGTGCCAAATTTGCAGGTATCTGCCAACATATCCAAGTCATTAATAAATACTTCCGAGGACTCACCTTCTTGTTGTCGTCTATTGAAAAACTTGGCTCGGTCGTAAACGATATTTACTTTCACCCCAAGATATTCAGTGAATTTTTCTTTGGCCTTTTTCGTATTTGACAGCATCTTCATTAAATGAAATGATTTCCGCATATCCTCCTATTTGGATCCCATGCAGTACAGGAGCATATTTATTTGGCTCATTTCAGGCCTTTGATCCAGTTCAGAAGCCACGCGAAATCTTTCAAACCTTTGTATCCATCGATTCCATTCTTTGGGCTTTTGAAAGTCGAATTGTACTGGGGTGACACCTGTAATTGTGCTGCTGTTGCCATTTTTGAGGTTATCTTGTTATAATTCCACTTCTTTGTGGTATAGGTACTATTGTTATCTGGGTTGAGTTCCAGACTCCAATATGAAGATAAAAACAAGGTTGAGGAGAACGTGTTGTTTATTTAACAAAAAACTCGTAACTAATCAAACATGGGCAAAAACATAACAATCCCAAGCAAGGCGACCAGATTAATGTGTGCATGCGCACTAAATTTCCCGTAGCAACCCAGACCTTTAATTGTGAAAATTTAAGAGACTTTGCCCCTGCGCTGATAGATCGTGTACTAATTACCATAATTTCTAATAATTGAATTCCTTATTTTAATCATAGTAGGACATATCTTTGACTTTGCATCATGGTTGGTACAACATGGCGGGCCTTTGTTTCCTTTATTGTCTCGTTGACAAACAATACAACAGAGATTTCTGCTTTCACAAAGAGCATACCTATGTTCACCAGAGCATTTACCACAAATTTGCACACTCTTACATTCAGCTTGTTTATGGCCAAAAGCATAACACCGGTAGCATTGTGTTATTGAAAAATAATTCCTGGCCCAAACACTTTGCCAAGTTAGGTTAATTCTTTTCCCCAATAATAACCTCCTGGCCGCCGGCGAAACTTCAAGGATCACGCTCGAATAAAGATCACGCCTGGCCCCAAACCTATACTTTTCAAACACTTGCTTCTTAAATTCTTCTTCTCCCCCAAAAGCATTAATTAGATCCGGATTATTTCTAACAATTTCCGCTCCAAGTAGCTCCTTGGTAATCTCCGTGTCCCCGCGGGTTATGCTTCTTGATTTCACAACTACGTAATCTTCCCCCAGCTTCATTGTTAATTGCAGACCTTAATCTCTCAGCATCCGGTTTGCTATCAACTTCAACAATAACATGGCCCGCCTTATTATTCTTTAAAGTAGCTATGGCTACCTTAGATTTAATAGGGTCAACAGTATGTATAAGTATTTCCTTAATTTTACCAATGTCACTGCTATTCTTGGCAATGACCCTAATAGCATGCTTAGTTGCCTTCGGCCGCGCAACAACTTCAGCCATGGTCAAATTCGTTACAGCCTTACCTAGAAAACTCTGGTCTGATACTCCAGAATTTTCAAGACCACTAACTTTAACATGAATATCAGCTAACTCCTTATCCCGCTGTTTGACATCAAACCTAAGGCCCATCATCATTCCAGTCATCTGGACAGCAATATCCCGTAGGCAGCCCACAGTCCGTCGCGCTTCTTGACGTTTCTCTAACTTGATACGTTCGCTATTCGAAATGCCGGACTCAATCACGACTACCAAATCACGAATTTTAGCACATAACAACGCGTCAGGAGACTCATTGATCTTCTTTACTTAAATAACCAGCATAAACATTATACATATATACAAGGTGTCCCAAAACTCCTGGGACATAGAGCTACCACGTATTCTAGAGGTCAAAAGAAGTCGATTGGACCCAACTTTGTCATATACCAAAATGTACTGTTTGCCCGTGAGAGGAGTTCAAAGTTTACTTAAAAAATCAAATTTTTGTATACTGTTCAGAAACGTGTGAACCAATTTTAATGAAATTTGGTACCTGGGCACTTCAAAGGAAGCCACTACTTTCAGTAACGAAAGAAACCCAAAGAAAATTGGAGAAGGGTTAAAACCACCCCCACCCCTTGATAAATTTGTTCAGAATTTTTTTAAGGATGATGATACGATTCTGTTTTTTTTTAAGGTGAAGATTTATTCATTAGCTTCATTTTTTGACTGTTGTAAAAACTCCGTAATTCCTATAGTTTCGAAGAAAAGAAATGTTTACTCAAACACTGATAACCGATATTATTATTGCAGGTTTAATTGTATTATCAATCCTTTGAAGAACTGCTTCTTCCACAATGGGTATTCGGGCTTGTCGAGGTCTTCCAGTGTTAAATCTGGCTGGCTGCAAACTTCCTGTTTCTCGAAGACGATATTCGATACGAGCAAAAGTTTTGTG
>JABXWE010028049.1:0-12713 GCA_014611495.1 Limonius californicus
AGCCGTTTTCGAGTTATTTGAGTTTTAAAGTTTCACTGCATTGAAATCTTATGGGTATACAATTTGTACTTAGTCAACAAAGGTGGTTGTGGCTGTTTCCATGGCACGTATGTAAACGCAAATCATATCTCTTAATTCCGCGTTGCTAAAGTGGCCATTTTGAAAAGGGTAAATTTTGTACAAAAAATAGAATTAAAACCACAACTTAACAACTACTTAAAACAACTCAACTTAAAAAATGTACATCAAAAATAACAAAAGAAGTGAACTAACAACAGCAACTGTCAGATCGCGTGGCATGGAAACAGCCACAGCCACCTTTGTTGACTAAGTACAAATTGTATAGCCATAAGATTTCAATGCAGTGAAACTTTAAACCTCAAATAACTCGAAAACGGCTACCAGTAGCGACATCAATAAAGTATATCATTTTTACGTAGAAAAGGTTACCAAATCGTTATCTTTGCGAAAAAAGATCATACCTAGAAGCACAAAAAAGTTATGAAGTTTTAAAGAGTAGAAAAGTGCCATAGGTGGCGCCCTCTACTACGTAACAGAAAAATAGTTAATAATTTGAATTCTTCACGTCAAAAAACCCCTAACTTCCAAAATTTGTTGAAATATTTACATTTGTTCAAAAGTTATTAGAAAAAATCAAAAATAAATATTTAACTTTGATACCCTGTATCTCGGTTATTATTGACATTTGGACTATGGTTTATTAGAAAAATCGTAATATTTGTACATAAAGAATCTGCTATTACCGTATGGCCCCTTAGTTCTGGGACACCCTGTATATATACGTATAATGGGGATTGAAGATGAATACTAACAAAACCGAATATTTGGTGACAGAAGAAAAAGCAGAAAGAACAGAAACAGACTATGGAACTATTGAACAATGCAACGAGTACAAATATCTGGGTACTATTATAACAAAAAATGGGACATGCGACAAAAATATAAAGAAAAGAATCACGCAAGGAAAATCAGCAGTACAAAAATTAAATTCCCTACTTTGGTCGTAAAAAATAAAAATTAAAACAAAAGTAATGGTTTACAAAGTTCTTGTGGAGCCCATAACAACGTATGGATCTGAATGCGGGCAGATGAGTGATAAAAACAAGAGACAACTGGAAACAGTAGAGATGGATTATCTAAGAAGATCATGCAGAACCTCAAGACTGGAACATATTAGAAACGAGATCATTAGAGCATAAGCGAAAGTACCCGACACCAAAGTACAGAGGATAGAAAACAAGCAACTATTATGGTATGGTCATGTTCAACGTATGAATGAGGAGAGATGGCCACTGAGAATGTTGAAGTACCAGCCCACAAATCGCAGAAAGAGAGGAAGGCCAGAGAAAACCTGGCTTGAAGGGATAGAATGTTCCATGAGAAATAGAGGACTACACGAAGATGAGTGGGAAGACAGAACTTTTTGGTGATCGAGATGTGGGAAGCGGCAGCAGCCATAGGACCCCCGCTTATATATATATATATATATATATATATATATATATTCAGATTTGTTTTTAGAATTAAATTTTACATATAAGTCTAAATAATGAATACGTCTGTTTTCTTCTGTTTCTAATGTAAAGTTATGTATAAATTCGATCATTAAAAGTAAATTAATGTTGAATAATGCAAAGTTCTAATAATTGAATTAACTCATTTGGTTTGGTTAATTCTACATTGTCATTCATAAAAATATTGTTTTAACAAAGGAATGCACACTTGAGAAGGTATTTGTGAAAACCTATTGGTGACACTGAAACTTAACTAGTTTGGATTTTGATGGGAAACTTAAACTGGACAACTTCTTGATTCATCATCAGCCGTTGTCAATCCAGTTCTTGATTAATTCAAAAAAATTTTTGACTGCATAATTGGGTTTGTAGTCTAAACTAATAACTATATTATTTATGTTTTTGCTAGTATGTGATTGGGTGCGTTTATGTATGACACTACTGCATTTGGGGTTTATGCATTTTTATTAAACTAGTTTTGGGGATTGTGGATTTGGATGTGTTATTTTTCTTTTTTCATAATCTGTTAAGGTAACAATACAGTTACGTAATAATTGTTTTAGTTTTTTGTGATATTGTTTCGTGGGATTTCTATTCCAGGTTTCTAAATTTATGAAGTTATAAGATTATTAATTTTTTGTAGGTAAAAATCATTATGTTGCCATTAGCAACTCAATGATTCCCATCTCGCCTAGCATATCCCGGCTCAGCACATTTCGTTCTATACAACGGGCCTCACTCCCGAAAAACCTCATGGTCCAACTACAACTAAGACATCACAGACACCCTGGGAAAGTGCAGCGTTCAGGATTCGAACCTGAGCGACTTTGGTAGAATAACTCCGAAGTCAAGCACGTAGGGCACTACTCTACCGCGGCTCTCATCATCTTTATGTAAAATAAGTAAAGTATTACCTTTGTCTGTTTTAACAGAAATTAAATTGTTTGTTGTGATCCTTTCTTTAATTGACGCAAGTAATAAATTATTAAGTATGTTTGTTTTATAATTTGAATGTTTGCTTGTTGGTGACATATCTTTTAATAAATTGGCAATTTGAAATTTTGCATAATTGAAATGTTTTCCTTTCAGATCATTTTTTGAATTATTATTATTTTTAAAATGTAAATATGGATTTCATAGAAGTACGGTACGGTGTTTCTACCTTAGCGCTGAAGAGAAACACGGGGCATAGAAGAGGCCGATGCCCAGCAGTGGGATGAAAAGGCCGTCAATGATGAAGGTACGAAAGAATTAGCATATATTGATGACTTAGAAGTTAATAATTAATATATTAGCTAATTTAACAATGCACTGGCGTTTCTTATTGTTTATAAATAAGTAATACAATAGCTGTACTGTAGCTACATTCGATAATTTAATAATCTGTGAGTGCATTGCTTTCTAATCACGAACATTTTGTTGCATTTTCTTTACTTATAAAGTTAACTAATAAAGCAGTTTATTGTAGAGATCTAAGAGTTTATAATTCGATAGATTACGTAATTCAACAATGTGCAGATTTTCCATTAATTATTTCCATTTCTTTAATTATTAATTGATTTATTAATGGACTACGTTACTGTGATGGCCACAAGTTTGATTCGTTACCTTACGTAATTTCAAAATGTTTTTATTTCTATTAATTAATAAGAGTAGCTTAGCATGATGGAGCAGAATTCAGTTTTCCTTACTCTTGTATAAGAGTAATTCCGTATTTTTTTTTAAATTAACAATGTATTACTTGTTATTATTAATTTATGAGGGAAGCAGTTTATAATTCTAGTTTATTAATAATACGGTTTCTTTAGTATTAACTTATAGCACAGGTTGGCAGGGAGTTCATAATTCATTGCAGCGCGTAATAAACTATGCACACTATGCGTTTACCTTTCATTACTTTAGCATACAATCTATTGCGGTAGAAGTATATCAACTAATATAACAGTAGGTATATTATTATCTATATTATTACTTTAGAGAGAAATTTATTGCAATGGAAGATAGTTCATACCACGTTACATTATGTAATGCAACAATATATTGTTTTCCATATTATTACCAGAGAGAGCAATTTATAGCAATGGAAGGGAGTTGACAATTCGTTACAATAGCTAGTGTAACAATATATTGTTTTCTTTATTATTAATTTAAAGAGCAACTTACTGCGATGAAAGGGAGTTCATAATGCCTTACATTACCTAATCTAACAATGAATTGTTTCAGTTTGCATAATGGGAGCAGAATTCTGTAACAGACAGGATTTTACCTGCTGCTGTCGTCGGTTGTAAGAACGTGGACACGAGGACAAGCGGAAAACGTAATCCTTCGTCAAAACCTGTAATCTTCTCACTTGGGCCTTGTTTCAGGAAAATTCTCATTTCAAGCTTCGTTCAAGTGTCCCCTAATATTGCTCTTATTATAAACTTTTATTTTATTTGCCCCAGCAAATTTAAATTAATAAACCAATTTTGAAAAATGTATATGTACACCCGTTTAAAAAATTAAAGATATAAAACTCCGATAACCGCGTTGTATTTACTGCAAAAGATAAGCAAGTTTTCATTAAAATTACAAATGGGGCTTTCCCAAAGTACTGCCTTTGTTTGCAAGATAATCAAATCTCATTAAGAACTTAATTGAAATAAAAAGGAAAAATAATGCGCCGGCCTGGAAACAAAAGGATTGAAAGTAAGACGTCGAGAAGCAAGTCTATTCTCGCTACAAAGGAGATATGAGGAATAGAGAAACATAAAACAGCGCCGTTTTGCTGGCAAAAAGTATTAAATAATATATCAAGGAAATGTAATTTAAATTGTCGTTTAATACAGCAATAAATTATATCCGACGCGCGATACGTGAGAAAAATGACACAAATTCATATATTTTGATGTCACAACAAGTGTGTGTTTGAAATATGAAATGAAACGAGCTGAAACAAAACAGCGGGATTCTTTATGATCCTGATAACTTTAAAACAGAATTTCTTTTGATATTACAGTAAAAAAGTACTTTAGAGAGGAAACGAAAACTTAATCTAAAGAAGCTTAAAAATCCAATTTTTGTTTTTACATTAATCTTATTTGAAGCTCTCAGAATTAATTCTCCTCAAATACTGATCTGGGCAAGCAGTTTTAATTTATTCGAAATGCTCTGATTGGATAAAGCAATACTTAAGTGTCAGTAAATAAAAGTTTCGAATTACAAAACTGATAATGAAATAAAATCTGCCAAAATATACAGGATTATATTGAAGCGCTTACGAAGCGGCGAACTGATATAAGTTTTGCCAGAAGCAGAATTTTACCCCTTTCCGTTCACAACAAATCGGCTGAACTTTGCACAGGCTGATTGCCTGATTCGCAAGCCGCTTGCTCCCACACGAAATAGAAGATAAACTTTGGCGAAAATCCATTTGTAAACAAAGAAGTAATAGCTAAAGGTATCTTAATATTTCTTCCTAAGGCACAAAGAGGTCAACTTTTCTATTGATCTGAAATTTGCTCGTCTCCTGATGAAGCCGTGCTATTGTTGCTCTGGCACGCAATCTTCGGCAATGAAATTTTAATATGAACGGAAAAGCTGTTCTACCTTACCGGGTAAATTACACACCTATACGGCTTAATAAATTTGTTACAAAACATGCAATACGACATTTAAATCAATATCGAACAACAGAACGAAAATATCTAGAAGTTCTTCAGTCTGCTGCAACGGTATGAAGCCTTAGGGGTAGGAACAGGTCGACAATAAATAAATATTGATAGTTCAAGGCTTTCGTATTCTTAAAAAAACAGCGTTATGTAACTTCTTCTTGGAAATTTCATTGCCCGTAACAGTTTATTTATTATGGCATCTATTCTAAAAATAGCTGCTAACATGTGAAACGTCAAAACGTTCAGGAGAATTGGATGCTCTCATTTGGACGTCATCATTAATTGAGTGTGGTGGTGTCGGCAACTGAACGCCGTAAATGTAGGCACATAGTCTTTATATGCTAGCACTAGAACAATTTAAATCTGGTTTGAAAAATAATATTGAAAGTATTGCGACCACGCATGGACGTTTCACTGTGGTTAACTGGACGTTGCAGTAACCGTTGAGAAATTTAAAGGCTTCAATTGCTCGCATTTGAACCACTTAAATGTAGGCGCATCAGAATGTCACAAACTTGCTTCAATAAAATTTGGAGATCCCATCTGTGGATGATCGCTTGAGCAGTGTCGACTGTGTACTATACAAGTGGGCTAGTATTGGAACGATTTAAATTTCGCTTCGTAAGATAGAGTATTCCTATTTGGGTGTGGTTGGCCGAGTGGTAAGCGCCGCTTGAGTATTACAAATATGACTAGTTACAGCAACGACTCCCATTTGTAATACTCAAACGGGATTAAAACAACTAGGTATCTTCGTATAGGTGCGATGACCTAGACGTTGCAAAAGTACCGTTAGGGAATTTGGGAGCTTGAATTACACGACTTGGAACAGCTCAAACGAAATTCAATACCGTTTCAGTGTGTTTTTGAACAACACAAACGAAGCACAATATAGTTTGAGTGGGTATTCGACCAACTCAAACGAAATTCAATATGGTTTGAATGCGTCTTTGAAGAGCTCAATGTAATATCTTTTAAGAGCGCTTTTGAACAGCCCAAACGCAATTCAATATCTTTTGAGCGTGTTTTTAAACAATTCGCACGAAATACAATATCGCTAGAGTGCCTCTTTGAACAACTAAAACGAAATTCAATATCGCTTCACTGTATCTTTGACAACTCAAACGAAACTCAATATAGTTTGAGTACGTTTTTTAACAGCTTAAACAAAATTGAATATCGTTTTAGTGTGATTATGAACAACTCAAACTAATTTAAATATCGTTTGAGCGCGTCTTTGAACAACTCAAACTATATTCAATATCGTTTGAGTGCGTTTTTGAAGTGCTCAAAGTAAATTCAATATCGTTAGAGTGCGTCTTTGAACAACTCAAACTATATTCAATATCGTTTGAGTATTAAAATATTGTTAGAATACGTCTTTGAACAACTTAAACTATACTCAATATCGTTTGAGTGTGTTTTTGAACAACTCAAACTATATTCCATATCGTTTGAGTGCGATTATGAACTGCTCAAATGAAATACTATATCGTTTGAGTGCATCTTTGAACAGGTTTGAGTAGGTTTTTAAACAGCTCAAAAGCCATTCAATATCGTTTGAGTGTGTTTTTGTACAACTCAAACGAAATACAATATCGTTTGAGTGCATATTTGAACAGCTAAAACGTTTTTCAATATTGTTTGAGTGGGGTTTTGAACAGCTCGGACGCAATTCAATATCGATTGAGTGTTTTTGAACTCAAACGAAATTCAATATCGATTGCGTGCATCTTTGAATAGCTCAAACGAAAGTCAATATCGTTTGAGGGGGGTTTTAAGCTGCTCAGACAAAATACTATATCGTTTGAGTGCATCTTTATACGACTCAAACGAAATTCAATATCGATTGAGTGCATCCTTGAACAGTTCAAACGAAATTCAATATCGTTTGAGTGGGTTTTTAAACAGCTCAAAAGCAATTCAATATATGTAGTTTCAGTGTGGTTTTGAACAGCGTTAACGAAATTCAATATCGTTTGAGTGCGTTTTTGAACAAGCTAAACTAGTTTCAATATCGTTTGGGTGCATCTGTGAACAGCTCAAACTAAATTCAATATCGTTTGGGTGCGTTTTTGAACAGCTCAAACGAAATACAATATTGTTTGAGTGCACCTTTGAACAGCTCAAACGAGTTTTAATATCGTTTTAGTGTGTTTAAAACAGCTTAAACGCAATTCAATATCGTTTGAGTACGATTAAGTAAGATTTGCGCTAAGAAATATGGGCGCTTTGAGTGCTTGCATTTTAATCACTGAAAGTTGATTAATAACAATTACGTGTTGACAGCACTGACAGTTCGCCGCAGTTGAATGGGCGTCAAAAAAGTGAGAATTACGGATTGTGGGCGGTTGTTCGCTTTTGAATAGATTAAATCTGGTTTAGTAAAATTAGGAGCCGTCTTCTGTGTGAGTTCCTTTGTATGCAATCAACTAGGCACGTACTTCACTTACGTGTACTGGAACTGTTCTATCTGGTGCAATTATTAAAGGGGCTAAAAAAATTGACAGTGCAGATTATATTTTCTTATACACGTTAATTACAAATTGCAACTTACAACATAAACAAAAATATGTTAAAGTATATAATGCTCGCTAAGAATTAATCGGCGTTAAATGATCAACTATTGTTTCACAGCGTTCAATGGTAGTATAATATTTTCAGATTACCACGCAAACGTGCAATGTGGATCTGGAAGAATATTAACAATACAAATATAACGACATTATAATTCTGTTCAATCACCGAAATAGTCAACTGTAGCAAAACTTAATCATATTTTTCAAATTGAGTTTTAAATCGAATGAGGTTAACTCTGAAGGGTCTTCAAACAATGCGCATGCGTTTGTGGGCTTTTTATCTTCAAAGCGGCGGCTGTGGAAAATTTACAATTTTTTTTTAATCAAAACGAATTGCCTGGTCAATGAAGGGTTTGGAATTCCCGGGGATAAATTTAACGATGAAAAACTCATTTAGAATTGATGATAGAGACTGATGGAATAAATACAGTGCCATAAAAAAAGCTTTGTGCATTAGGTTACATAAGAGATAAAAATGTCTATACCGTGCGTAAGCGTAACCGACAAGCTAATGTGTACTTTAAAAGCAGATTTTAATATTATCTACACAAAAAATATTAAAGTTAATATAAGTGCTTGGTCTTCTACTGCTCTTTTTCCCTAAATAAACTTCAATTTTTAATATAACTTTGCTAAGTTTTGTACGACTATTTACAGCAATATCTGCAAAAGTTTCTCGACATTCTTGAATACAAACTTCCACAGAATATGCCTGATCTAAATTTACTAATTTCGTGTCATTCTTAAACCAACAGCATAACAAATACATTTTCAATTGCTTTTTCACTAAACTAAGTTGTACTATTGCAGCCTATGGTTGCAGTTGAAAGTGTAAATGTGTAACGTGTATTGTAGACATTCACTTTATCAAAAATCATTGGGATAATGCTTTTTTTTGATAGTACCAAGTACTAATTTTAGAGTTAAGTATTTACGTAGAAGCTTTTGAGCTTAATTACTGCTCTATTTTCAGAATATTGTTTAATTGAATCTCCAACTTGTGGTCGTCTTTCGAAACAAGTTTAAAAAATAAGCTGGCGTAATGCAATTTGGTTTAAATAAGTTTATAGTAAGTAATCAGAGACACGTGTTTTTCATTGCATCCTAGAATTATTTAATAAATAGTGCTAGTGAAAAATGCTGTATTTAAATGAAATAATTTTTTTTACTTTCTTATAATTCGAGGGGTATTTTTTAAATAAGGTCCGTTTGTGAATGAGAGTCAGAATAACGCGTGATCGCCACAGTGCGCTTGCGCGCCTGCTCCCAGCAAAGTTATCAATTGAATTTCTACAGGTTTCAAGGTCAGTTTTGTACACCATTGTTTGGGAGAAACTGAATTATCGAAAATTGTGTTCTCGGTGGGTTCCAAGACTGCTTTCTCACGATCATAAAACAAAAAGATTGGGCTGTGTGCTTAATCGTTTTTGACTCGATACAATCAGGAAGGAGATGAATTGTTGGACCACATCGTTACAGGAGATGAGACTTGGGTGTCTCACATGAGTCCAAGCAATAATCAATGGAATGGCGCCACACATCGTCGCCAACCAGAGTGAAAGCCAAACAGATAATTTCAGCATGAAAGATTATGGCAACTGTCTTTTGGGACAGGAAAGGGATTTTGTTAGTGAATTTTATGCCGAGAGGCACAACAATCAATTCTGATCCGTATTGTGTAACCCTGAGAAAACTCCGACGTGCGATACAAAACAAGCGGAGTGGCCTACTGTCTTCCGGTGTGATGTTGCTCCATGACAATGCAAGGCCACATGTTTCTGCACAAACACAAGGTCTAATCAGGTCTTTTGGATGGGAACAACTGGATCATCCACCTTACAGTCCAGACCCTACACCCAGTGATTTTCACTTGTTTCGGTACTTAAAGGAGTTCCTTGGTGGTCAACGGTTCAACGACGACGTAGAAGTGAAAACGGCAGTCATGGATTGGGCTTCTTTACAGGCGGCAGACTTCCTTGAAATCGGAATTCAAAAACTTGTTGAGCGTATGACAAATGTTTGAACAAAAATGGAAATTATGTAGAAAAGTACATAAACGTATGTAGAATATGAAAAAAAATATATTATAACGATATTTACAGTATTTTTCTTCTTATTAAAAAATGGACCTCATTCAAAAAATACACCTCGTATGTGTAGGCAAAGCTTATTAAAAGCACGTTTTAATGTTACCGAGACATTTGTTTTAATATTTGTACTTTGTAAAAAATCAACTAAATGCATTTTATTCCTTCCAACCTGTTTACTCTAATGATGTTTTTAAAGTTAAGTTGGGTAATTAAATATATTACGTGGGATGTAAACGTATTACGTTCGTTAAAAGCCTCTGTTTAAAAACATTTGACATGCTTCGCATAATTTTTCTAATGTTCCCTAATTTTAAGCTTAATCGAAAGCAATTCAGTTCAATAAATTGTGAGTAGAAGTAATAATTTGTAAATTTGTACATGCGTGCCTGGTTACATTTTAGATGTCGCGGTGTAGAACTTGATTAATTTTAAATGTCCATTTACAGAGTTGCTACTTTAACCAAAGAAGAGCTTCCCATGGGATGGATCTGCGCTTTTAGCAACGTGAGTAGAAAAAGCAACAAATTAATTTAGCCCAAACCCTGTGTTTCTCCATTAACCCGAATATTCCCAACCTCCCCGTTAAGGACGCAATAAATCGAATTCAGACCAAATTTCTAATCAGCACCAGTTCACTGTATTAGTCGTTTATGTAAATTGATATCATCTAGCATATAGAGAAGATAAAGGGCGTAGCGGCTTATCGATTTCCCCGTTATTGTTTAATATTGGGTAGATTATTTTCTTTCCGGCGCATAATGAAACGAGAGGCACTCAGACCCGATTTGGCTTTTCTTAATCAGCATTTCCTTGCTGTGTAGAGCGCTTGAATGGATGCTTAACTTTGTTGGGTATTGTTACTCGAGTATATATGAAGCCCAGGTTAGGTTAAACAACCCCTCGCAATTTCCTGAGATATGTAGCGGCTCTTGGCGTCAGGATGTGCTCTAATGGACAAACATCCGCAATGCTGGCAGTACGCAAGAATTAAACCCTTTGTAATTAACGTCAGTAATTAAGAGCTCTGCAACTATACTTTTTAATTTAATTTTATAATAAGCGGATTGTAACAAGAATAAAAGAAAAGCCCCATGCTTGCTCCACGACAAAGCAAATTTGAATAGACTTCATTTCCTTAGGCTAGCGGCATTCAAATTTTTCACCATGTAATAATGCGCACTGGAATAAAAATCTCCTCAATAGATCATATAAAGCAAACGTTTTTCGGATTCGTTCAGTCTGCTATTAATTTTATTTTATTACGTTTTGTGCGGTGGTCAAAAGGTTCAAATGTTTGGAAACCTAAAACAGGACTTAAACCTTTAGTTTTTTAATTTTAATTAAAAGTCAATTTAATAGTTATTTAAGTCTACAAAAATTGGAAAGTATTGATTAGGAATACAATTAAAGTTAGATTAAGGTCTTCGATATTAATCTGCAAATTGATATTCTGGAAGTTTTAACGCAAATTTCCGTAATGAACCAAGCCCTCCTGGGAGATGGGCGAGCCGAAGCCACTTTTCGAATTTGTATTCGTTTGTTTACATTGCCAATAGAATTAATCTTTAATGAACTTGCTTGGAACGAAACCACGGACGTAATGAGAGCGCACTTTGTTTAGGATACGTGAATGCGGGCTCAATAATTATTTCCTGAAATTCTTTTCCAAGAGTAAATGAAAAGGTGCAAGAGATTTTTGGAACTTGACGGAGGTTAGGGGCTTGCTCCACCTCCGTCGCGGGTTGGTTGCTTTAATATTTCAATTCACGAACAAATTTCACCTAAAAAAGTTTCTATCATGAATTTAAAGTTTTATATACACTTCGCGTAAACCACCCTTCTGTAAGTAAAGTAAAATTAACTCTACTAAACGGGAGGTTGTGTAATCTTGCTTTAGCTAAAAGGTTATGACATTCACATATTATTTTGTTAGTTCAATACTTACATGTAGAGACTACCATAAAAATTGAGTGTTTCATACGTGCGAATTGGTACTCTTATTTTAAATCGCCAGCATTTACAAATTCTTCTTTGTTTATATCTAATAAGAAACACCGACAAGTATACGATTTTCGATTACCAGAATCTTTTTTCCGTTTATATTATATACAATTTGAATGTATTGAGTAGTAACCTTACTTAAAAGAGTATTAACTTTTATAAAACAAGAAAAGAGTTGCTGAAAATTCCAATAAAAACTCGGAAGGTATGTGTAACATTTGTTAAAATATCTTATGGAATACGTAATTTCAAACTTCAATAGTTGTGCCAGCTATTAAATTGGTAGAAGTAAAAATTAGAAGCTACGAAACGAAAAAGACGCACAGTGAAAAATTGTCGTACACTGGTGCAATACACATTTTACGGACACTTTCCAATGTTATCAAAGGTAATTTGTTATTTCAAAATATCTTAGAGTGCTTTTTTTTAATTTTTGTGTAATAAAGTGTTAGCTAATAACATACCTTTCTATACATCATATATATGCTGGGTTATTAAGTTTAATAAAATTTAAAGTTTGGAAACACTAAATGTTTTGGGTTTATAGCAAATTTATGATTTTTTATAGTTATGCGAATTCCAAAGAAAAATATTAACAATTGCAGCAATATACAGTGCGGTCGTAAAATGTCCTCCTCCCTACTAACTTTTGAACGACTTCATATTTCTTCACAAAATTTTGTGAACTTTAATGGGAGGCTCAATACTACTTTTTAGCCTATTTTTAAATTTTATAATTTTCAAACTGGTACCATTTTAAATTATTTTTTTAAATGGCAATGGGGGTCGAGTGACACCTCATTTGAAAGGTATTTTAATTATGCGTCTCATCCTAGAGTTTCATAAAAAAATATT
>JABXWE010028052.1:0-21476 GCA_014611495.1 Limonius californicus
GCATTATAGCACTCCAACTAATAGACAAAACTACACTTTTACTTAACATTACAGATCTCCAAGGAAGCCCCAAAACACCAGCCTAGCATAACCAGCCATCCCACCAACTACCAACCCACCATCAGCTCATCAAGATGCCGCCAACCCAGAAGATGAAGAAATGAAGCCCAGGATTGAAGAGGCCCAACGCCTAGAGCGCTCCACATGTATTATTTTAAGTTTTTTGAATAAACGTATTTTTAATTGAATATACGGGGTATCCCATTATAAGGAAAACCAGTGACACCCTTCCACAATTGTCGATAATTTCCGTTGTTCTCATCTACGCTCATGTACACGTTATTAAGACTGCCAACCGACTAACACCCCAACTATTTATCTCCTAAGCTGCTATTTCCGTTCTGACAGTCTTAATAGGATCTTTAATTACAACACAACTGATAGACTTACTTATAAATCAACCGCATGTCATTTCCCCGATCGTTACTCCTGTTGGCGTATTACGACCCTTGTCCTAGCTATGACTTAAAAGAACAAACGGAAAAGTTGCTTTTGAAACTGTCGAGTTATATTTCGATTAATTTCAATATACGTCAAATATCTTGGGAAATATTTCCGGTCAAAGTTGATCTAAAACGTGATCAGTAACAGCGACAAAATCCATGTTGGACATATAGCAGCAGCTGTCTGATGTGGGATTTCCACCCGGAAAATAAGATTAGCGCCACAGAGGATGACAGAGGAACAGATAAAAGACGGGAATTAAACACGAGCAAAGCGAACGCAAGCTGCTTATCCTTGGCTGAGCTTTGTCATTTCTGTGCAACTCTGCACAGGCCTTTGTAGATACTTATCTCGAAGCGTTAAATTAATAAAGAGAAGTGGACAGTGATGACCCCCGATTAATTTACTTGCTTTACTGATTTGATTAACAGAAGCGAGCTTACTTTTCTGCGTTAACTTGGCGATTATATGGCTGGTTTCTCTTGAAACACCCAGGAAAGTTTAAGATTCTTATCCAAAACAGTAACAGTGAAAAGGGGAATAATAGGATAAATAGGTTTGTTTGGGAATTTTAAAACGAAGCAAATCCATTTTGCTAGGTTGCATTCATATTTGATAAATGTAAATCCTGTTGTAATGATAAAATCAATCCGTTCCAAGAGAATACAAAAAAGGATTAACCTTTTTAAACTGGAAACATGCTTTTGAACGTTGTAATGTAGTGCATTAGGACCGATATTGATTTTGACATTAGAATGAAGTCATATAGACATAATGTGTTCACAAAGTAATTATTATTTAGTTAATAATATATTTTGTAGAATCTACTTTTATTATTTAGAATTTATAAGCGATATTTAAAGTCATCTAGTTTAATACAATTTATTTGAAAACGCAGTATATTCCACGTTTCATGAACAGTATGGATTTGCGTGAAAATTTAACGAAAAGACGAATGATGAGAAAAACATTTATTTCAGTAACCCACAGAAAAGCCTTAAATATTGTGAACTTTCTTACTCTAAAAGTTGAGGATTGATATTAAATTGTGTTTGAAGATACATATACACATTATCAGAAACAAAAATTGTAAAACACTTTCAAAGTTTATATACAGGGGAGTATGTTGGCCACTTTGTCTATAATCAAATAATTTAATAATGAAAAGAATCAAATTCGACCTGTTCAGGTATCGCAATTTCTTTAAAGTCCTAGATCATCATCCTACATTGCATTTAGAGAAATCGGAACGTTCATTGAAGCTTTACTGCAACTTTGGAAGACTTAGACAGAACATAAATTCTGCATCCCTTTCACCTGTCTCAAAATTTACTAAGGCTGAGTAAGATCCACCTACTAAAAGCAAGACCCTTACGCATCCATTTTATGGGAGCAAATTCGTACGTATCGAACTAGTAAAGCTTTCGATGTACGAGAATTACGTTTACCTCGTATGGTTCTACGGTTGTATAATTCGAAACGCTCTGCTGCGATGTCCAGCTTGCGAATTTTGCATCAAATAACTCTCTGAGAATGTCGATCAAAATGCTCAAAACTGTTAAAAGATATGAATTAAGTTAAGTTAGTAAAACTCTAAGTGAAGTAAGCTCTTATCTGTTTATCAGTCTGCTACTATTTTCATCGAATGTATTTGAGAACACCCATTCAGTTTTGAGTAAGAACGCGCAACCATAGATTGTTGTTAAACAATTAAGTTTACCTTTTGTTATTTTTAGGCACTGGCCTCTTTTCTGCCAAGAGCTTCTCCTTAGCGGTAAGATAGAAACAAGGAGAACCTACAGTATAACGTCTTTGGTATTAAGGTCCTGCTACTGCCAACGGAGTTAGGAAATTGGTGGTTTATCATTGATGAGTTGCTTCAGTGTTCTTTTTTTTCTCATTCTATGAACATGTTCCAGCCATCTTAAGCTCTTGCATTTGATATATTTGATTATACGAGGGCTGTTCTATTTCTGCTGAGCTTAGTAAAGTAATACACAATTCATTGACAAAACACTTTTACTTATGATGTTTCAAAGTATTCCCCTCGACAGTCAATGCATTTTAGCATCCGTGAAAGCCAATCTTCAAAACATTTTCTCCAACCTTCCCCCGTTAAGTTATTTATTTCATTTTTAAATGCGTCAGCCGCTTCTTCAGCCGGTCTAAAACGTAAACCTCGTAACTTACTCTCTACGCGTGGAAACAAAAATAAATCAGTAAGTTCTGGATCTGGACTATACGGCGATTAACCCATTATTTTAATGTTTTGGGCATTCAAATACTCAGTCGTCCGGGCCGCAGTGTGCGCCAGAGCGTTATCTTGATTCAACATGATCCTTCCTCTTGGACGTGTTACGCGAACATTTTGGAGAAATTGAGGCGAACAAACTGTATTGTACCATTCAGCATTAACAGTACGATGATCCTCCAGTGCTACAGTGGAAACAAGTCCAGTAATTCCAAAAAATGTGGCGACCATCTTTTTGTTTTGGCTTTTTTCACGAACAACTTCTGTTAGAGCCGATTCGCTCTCAAAAACCCAAACTGCCGACTGTTGCTTTCTTTCGGGATCATAGCGGTATACCCACGTCTCATCACCTGTAATGATGTTGTACAACAAATGAGACGATCCATTGTCACAGCGATCCATCCAGTGTATATCTACACTATGCCACATGGTTTTCTTTTTGGACTGGAGTCAAATTGTGGGGAATCCATTCTTTTCGGCAACTGCCGTTTTTGGTTTAGGAGCTCGAAACTTGTCATTTAAGGAGCCGACCACGTTGAATTTCATTGTACCCCCGCTTTACGGTAACTAAGGAACAGGATTTGTCACCAAACACTCAATTGATTTCCTGAAAACATTCTTTACGGCTTAAGCCACGCGTGAAATTGTAAAAACATAGATCGATAATGCTCTTTATTCAATTCCATGATTTCTTGGGAAAAGGACGACTTTAAAATTATGCATTTTAAAAACCTTCAAGTATATTTTACAACTTTCACTATAATTAAACTTGTAAACAACTACTTTTACAATATCAAGCAAAATTTGTTTCAAAATATCACAGTCTGCTAGATAGGATCAGAGGAAAGAGAACAGCCCTCGTATCCGGTTCATCATACAGAGCTTTAGTTTCGAAATTAAGCCTCTTCCTCCACAGCTTTCCTTCTTGTACTGAGCCATAAATTGCTCGTAGTATTTTTCTTTCAAACATTTCTACTATTATTTCTTCTTTTTTATTATATACAAACACCATGTTTCTGTGCCATATGTGATTACTAGCCTAATCAATATTTCTAGGATTGCACTTTTGTCCTTCTTCTGATTACATTTGATTTTAATTGTTTGTCAGTTCGTAAAACCCGGAAAAGGTTAATGTTTGGGCAGGGATAATTGGAAACCATGTCATTAGTCCCTTTTTCACTGATGGAAATTTGAATGGCGGTAATTAAAATAATGTCGTGCCAACTTTGGCTAACTTATATCCTGCTCAAGCAAACCCACAAGTTCCAGTGAAAGTGATATGGTTCCAGCAGGATGGAGCACCACCCCATTTGCGAACTCAATGTCCGGCAGTACCTCGACTTAATATTTCCAAATAGGTCGATAGAGAGGCGAGGATCGATAGAATGGCCAGCACGATCACCTGATCTTACGCTATTAGAGTTCTTCTTATGGGGATATGTGAAAAGTATGTTATACAAAACTAAACCGCGCGATCTAGCTGACTTAAGAAGAAAAATAACGCTTGCGATTAGGTCGGTCACGCCTCGGATGTTAATTAACGTTATAAGACATTTTTATTTACGATTAGGATGCTGCCAAGACGTTCTAGGCATGCATTTTGAACATCTCCTATACTAATAATTGATGTGTTCTTTATTTTATTACATTATCAAGAACGAAATGCTATTAGTTATTAAGTTTTTAGTGCGATTTTCGTCAATCACATGAATTTATTATTTTTCTGTTAATTTTTGCAATAAATTTTATAACCATAGCATTTTTGAAAAGAGAATGAAAAGACCTTTCAAATGAGGTATCACAAGCTCCTACTTCTAATATAAAAATTTGGTGGTTGTAACTGTCACTCGGAGGGGGTTGAATTTAAGGATGTCATTTCATAATCTAATACTGACGTGTCTCGGGGTTTTTAAAAACATGCACAATAATTGAGATACCGAATTTATTCCATTTAGCTATTCCACACTGTATATTGTTAATATAACATTAAAGGCTGTACAAGTTTTAATAGCCAGTCTGACATTAAACCATAATAACTCAGTTTACGTAAACAGCTACGAATGGAAACAAATTTAAATATTCCAGCATTTTATATTTCCCCACAATCTCAACCGGTAGTTCTACTCTTTAATGGTTTAAATAAGGAGAGGTATTTAATTAACCCTACAGTAAAATTTTTAACTATTTTATTGCCTAAGAGAGTAATAAAAGGAAGGAAATTAAAGAATTTATTTGAGGAACTTGCTGCTAATGGCTCTCGTAAATTAATTACTTTTAGAGTCGCTAAAGCTTTAGAGTTAATTAATTTAATTCCTTCTTTTAGAATTTACCAGGGAAAGTAGGTAAGCTTCAGTATTTCCTCTGTTACCTTCATATGAAAATTTGTATGTTTACATTATAATGTTTCATGGAACTAATAAAAATGTTGATAATTTTTACGATTTTCTAGCGCAATTTTAGTTTTATTAGTTTTATGTTACCAGGAGTTGCTAGGAGTCTAAATATGTTTAGTTCAATGGTAATGTGGAATTTTTAAAACAATGCTTAAATATATTAATATACCAAGTTACTATTGTTTAATTTTGTCAAAATGAAACAAAAATATATTAAATTGTAAAGGTATAAGCAAACTCAATGCCATCATCAAGAAACTTTTAATTTAAAATCAGTACCGAACCTTTAACATTTTACGAAGTTACCAGAGGAAAATTTAAACTTAAAAAATTCGAGAAAATCCCAAGCTTTAGGAAGTTTCTGAAATATTCGACAAACTTTATCCATTTTCTTTGAGGAACTGCAAATTGTTTCTTGTGCCCCTTAAATACATAGTTTCACTCTTGAACGATTCGCAAGATCTTGTACTAGAAGCAATTAACTCAAAGAGCTTCGCAATTTGTTCTGTAAACGTATAACGGGGCTCACCCCTTTCCTTACACCTACCTGGATGATGTTAACTGAGCTGTTCTTGTCGTCGGGACCGACCCACTGTTCAACAAGAACGCCTTCGTTATAATCCCCTCGCAAACGTCCCAAAAGAACTTCTATCGAGAACTGCGGGGGCTCCCAATTTGGGACTGTCACCGGCCAACCTCCTAACGATGACAAAACCTCTCTCAAAGGACCGTCTCCAATCTTACGGATCTGAGCTGTAAACATAAAAAAGCGCCCATGGGGAATTTACTACAGATATGAAAACATAAACAAGCATTCTTTCAATGTCTCTTGTGAGACAGCCAAGTTATGTGGAACTTACGAATGTTCATGCATGTGTTGTAGAATATTTTTGCCTTCACCGTCGCTTCGTTATCGTTGGGGTTAATGGATTCTTCTAAGACACCTGCGGAAATTAAAGCATAATTACGAAATCGCTTCAATCGCGGTTGCAGACTAAAAGTAAACAAAAAATTTAAATTGCATTCTTTAAGCTTTGAGAGTTCAAAGCTTCAATTTACATTCCTTTCCACGTCGCCTACTTTCAGGACTTAGTCGGAGTTTAGTGGGTCGTGGCACAGACAGAATTTTATTTTAAACGTCTTTTTTACTCCTAAAGTTATTTTCCCGCTCTTTGTGAAATTGCAATATGAATATTTCATACCTTTAAGGATAACCTGCAGTTGATCAGCCATGACTTCAAACGTACTGATGGAGCTGCGATCTTCAGGGATTACGTGATTCTTCTTCCAGGTTCCACATGCATATTGAAAAAAGTCCTGGCACGGATCGGACGTGTGATCCATGGCTGATAAAAGCGAGGCAGCTGAGGAAAAGAGAGACTTGTGTGAATTATTAAAGAAGTTTGTATTTTTCATACAACGCAACGCAACCTTTGTTAAAGTTTTACAAAGGACAAAAGTTCTACACAACAATTCGCTAAGTTTACTTTAATATTTCAGATGCTGTGCCATGATTGTGAGGACCAACAGTTAATGCAAAGCGGAGTTCCTGAAAACGTTTTCCGCCTAAAAATACCTTTCATTGTCACTTAAAAGCTCTGCAAGTATATTTGAAAACATTGAAGACTTTTGGAATTAACTTATAAATGCAATTTTATATTATATCAAACAGTTTTCTTCGGATATCATCATTGACAGCCTTTTAGTCCCAATGCTGGGCATCGGCCTCTTCTCTGCCACGTATTTCTCTTCGGCACTAAGGTAGAAACCTACAGTTTAACGTCGAATCCGAATATAGTATATTTTAAATAGCAATTCTAATCAAAGTGATGGTAGGGCCATTCCATTTCATATCAAACAATGTTTGAACCTAAATATTACAGAGTTTCATGCAACTCATGGATAAGTAGTTGTCGTTAGTAGCCTTTCCGTCGTAGTTCTAGACAAGGTGACCTACAGTCAAGGTCGAATCCAAATGACTGCATTTCCAGAGAGCGTTTTTATCATTAAGATCCCATGGTTGCAAGCCGGATTGGGAAATTGTGTGTGGTGGGTTGCAGCGTAAGATTATTCTTCGCTGCGTGGAAATACTATGAAATCCAACACAAGCCATAATCTCCATTTTGTTCAAAAAGCGAGCGCTCTGCCAAATGATGTACCACACCCTAAGCTACCACCACCCTTCAGCAGTACAATATCACGATATGTACAAAATATATCGCGCTCAGGTGACAATATAAATGTGAAACATTAAACAAAAAGTTTATTATTATAATAACCAACTATATTGAAAGTTTGATTTAAAAATGTTTCTTTATTTTCTAATCTTAAAATTCTAATTATGAAGATGACACATTTTCGCTTCAATACCAAGTAGAATCTGTACTGACACGTTGTCGTCTATTAAAACTTTAGTATTGTTTTTAATTATATGTATTACATATATATCATTTACCAAGTTTTTGAGTACTGTGTAATTGTATTTGGTGAGTCTGATGAAGACTTTACCTATTTCGGGTAGTACTGCCGCGAGACGAGAAACGATACGGCTCTTGTCTCGACTCGAAATTGCAAGACGAGAAATAAAGTTAGTCTCGTCTAGGACGCTTAATTTCTCGTCTCATCTCAACTCTCGTACGAGAATCTCGCATTTCTCCTCGAGAAATTCGCTTCAACATGATGTATTTTACTAAAATTTAGCGTTGAATTAAGGAGGAACTAGCAATTCAGCACAGCTGGTACATTTAATTTTAATGATGGGTTAATAGCAGTCTTAGAGTTCCTACGGTATTTGCATATTTACCAATAAACAATATTTTTGTATAAAAGATCTTACAAGGAAGATTAGTGTTATGGGCCGTTTTTACTTTTGTTCTTGTTGATCCATTGGTCACTAACTTAATACCAATTCCTATGACGCTGCGGTGAGGAATCCTAAAACATTATTAACAACTTCTTCTTCTCCGAGTGCTTTATGTCTTACGAGACGTAGTTATCTTCTCTCTTATGTCTGTGTAGCGCATTTAGAGTGCCACAGACATAGAGGACCTACAGCACGGGAAATGTAAACACTTCCACTCCAGAAAAAATGTACTAGACATAATACGTCGCTGGTTTGCGAGTGCCTTGCCAGGGAGAACGGCCATTAAAAATCCGATGTTCCGGTACCGGGAATTGAATCCAGGGCCTTCAGCGTAGAAGTCTTAACACACCAACTTCTAGCCCACGGCCGCCTCTATTAACAACCGGGCAACAATAGTTTATGTGATGTTCTAAAAGCTATAGATATTGAAATGACTATGAAAATAAATATCCCGACGCTGTCCTTTTTGTAAAATACCTACTTAAGAGTGATTATGATTGCAGTAGATAATTTACTTAAGCAGTGCACGTGATCATTAAATACCGGAAATACTAATTTAAGTTAATTAATTTTTCACATAGTCTATATTGAAATAAAAGTTACACAGTTAATTCTATAACAATAATAAATTTATTTTGCAAAGGTTGCTAATGCTTGTGATATTTTAACGTGTATGTAACATGCACAGAATTGAAGATTAAACGGTAGCGAGTACCGGATAGATATAATGGGTTTTTACCCTTTGCAGAAAGAATCACATTGAATCAGACTTATACAGGGCATTACAAAAAGAATGGGTTTGGAAATAGATTTTTAGATTAAAATAATCCGAATAATTTCTTTTCTGAAATTTACGATATTTGTAAAGTATGAATGAACGTACTTATGAGAAATATGGAATAGCGTCACCAAAGTTTCTCAAGGCCAAACTGTGTACCCACTTATATAAAGTCACTATCTTATACCATTCGAAAAATAGGCTTTCCAAAATACTTATAACACGGTATTTCTTTTTCTTCGACCTCTTCTTCTAAGATAAATTTAGATATCGCACGCTAAGATACTTATTAAGGGCAGAGGCATGAGAAGAACAAGAAACCTTATGATAAGTATAATATTTATGATCGCCAAGATTTAAAATACTTCATCAAATAAATTCTATATTCTCAAAATATGACGACTCCTGACTAGTAAAACTTGTAATTATTCAAATATGGACTTTATTTTACTAAAGAAGCTTTTAAATATTCTTGTTAGATGAAATTCCTCTATCTTTTCTGTAAATGTTAAAAGTATTTCTAAATTGATCTTAAGCACTTACTAAACACCTCATTAATTTCCCATTAATTAATTCAACTCAACGCTATGATTAACTTTCGGTTGTGACCGCGTAGACAATTGGAAATAATATTCAGCAAAGTTAGGATTATTGGTTAGTAGTTGTGAACCTAAGCAAATTGACTTACACATACAGTACTCCAAAGACTCTGAAAATGTAAGCCGCAATGTCTTGCGAAACGTTAGTTTGTTTAGGTTTACAAACAGTAACCAGTAATCCTTCCTTTACCGAGTGTGACCTCCAATTAACGACGCGGTCCAAGTCCCAAAGTTAATCGTAGTGGTATCGATTTGTATTATATTATTATATTATATTCTGGAAATAACAATCCGCTTCAATGTATTCTAATAGCGAGAATAAGGATATGATGTTGATTTTGGGAGAATGCAGAGGGGAGGCCAACTTAACAGTACGAATATATGCACGAAGATACCCGCAGAGATCCCTTCCATCACATAATGCCTTTAGGTGTTTGAAAAGAAATTTGCGGCAATATGGAGAGTGTTTCAAGCCAAATGTGAGACAAAGACATCTCACAACTGTAGAAGCTGAAGCGGCAGTCATCGAAGAAGTAACTGGTAATCCCCGTATAAGCCAATGAGCAGTTGCAAGAACTGTGGGCTTTAGCCAAAGTTCAGTACTTAACATTTTAGAAGCAAACCCGTTTCATCCTTACCATATAGCGCAACATTTTACGGAAGATGATTATCCACATCGAGTGCAATTGTCAATTTTTAAGAAGCGAAGTTACTACTGATGTACTGTTTTTAAGAAATATTCTAATCCACATTGGATTCGGTAAGCACACTTCCAAACAATTTTTGTTGTAATGTATGGTGTGGTATAGTTGACAACTTTATCGTTGATATCCCCTTCGTTGAAGGCAGTTTAAATGGGAAATTAGGAAATGATTTTCCTCAACTTTTAGAAGCTTTTCCTCTCTATGTCAGACAGCGTTTGTGGTTTCAAAATGACGGAGCACGTGCCCACTTCGATAGAATTGTAAGAAACTACTATGGTGAAACTTTCCATATAAGATTAATTACAAGAGATGCAATTCATCCTTGGCTTCCACGTAGTCCGGACTTGAATCCGTTAGATTTTTTTGTCGGATAAAGTAAAAAACGACGTCTACAAAACTTCTGTAGAAACTCAGGAAGACTTACGTAAAAGAATTATTAAATCATGTAGGTCAATCACTCTACACATGCCAACTTGTGTTAGAAATTCTTTTCTGCGGCGGATTGACTTATGTAAACAGCAAGGTGGACGGCAGTTTGAACATTTATTACATCATTAATTAGTGTTTTTCTTTGCGTTTAAATTTAATTTATTTTACATGTTGATTTTATTGTTATGTCAACGTATTTTTACGCTATTTTGGCTTTCTCTGTGTTTGTTTTGTTTAAATTTACGAAATAAATATTGTAATTATGTCTATCTCAGAACTGCATCTTATTTATTAGTAAATAGTTTCCTTGTAATTTCCTAGTACATCCAACGTAACTACTTTGATTTTTATTTATGTGAAGAATGTAAAGTCATTAAGATACCTATGGAATACAAACAACTGTAATGTGTGTATCCTCCCTAACCTTTACAAGATAAAGTAATCACCCTGTAAATTTAATTAACATGTAATCGATTATGTGAATAGACTAAGAAAGTCTCATTTTAATATTTTCTGTAACATTTATTAGGATTTTTTACAACGACATTGGTGATATAATTATTAAAAACAAAATTGAAGTAATTACCACAATTGTGAAAAAAATGTGTGTCTTTTTGAGGAAACTCGGTAGTTTTTTTCCCTCTTTATTTACAATCTGCCAAACAATATACAGGCATTCAGTAATTTTTTTGATATTGCTAGTGACTTGTGGATTATTGCCTAATTAGCAATATCCCTTAAAAATCCTAAAATAATTAGGTTTTTGATTACCATATCTATTGAACAATTATAACTAGCTGAGACTAACTAAAACTAAATGACTTGATTTCATATTTATCAATGATTTGAAATATTTAGGCAAATCTATTTGGTAAGTCCAAGGGTTTGAACCTCTTAAGTCATCGCACTACACTAATATTTAGTAGGTCACTGCCTAAATTGTTTGAGGTGTGCACTGAGACGCTCACGATAATTACCACTCAATGTCGTGACCATTTCGCTGACCGAACTTATTCCAAGATCGCGACTTATAATATCGCTTGGGACATACCAAGCGGTATTCACTATTTGACGTAGGACTTTAGATTCGAATCTTCTGATTATATTTATGGAAGAGTTTGCTGCTGCAGCCCATAACTGCAAGCCGTTAGTCCAGAATGGTCGTAGGATTGTTTTGTAAAGTAGTAATTTGTTGATAACTGTGAACTTCTACCTAGCAGCCAATACATTTTCCTATATTTAAGTTCTAATTGCTTATTTTTGGCCCAAATACGTTATTTTCAAGTGAGACGTCTGTCTAAGTGCCTCCCTAAGTACTTAACTCAGCCTTGTTGAGGAAGTTGGTGTCTATTGAGGAGTACTGGCGGGCAAGTTTCTCGCCTCAGCATAAATGTTACATGTGCTAATTTTGTTTCATTGGTTCCAACACGCCATTTTCTTAACTAAATTTGTAATTTGCTGAGATGCGTTTGTAATTGTTGGGATTCTACAATGGGGTCTTGATGGGGTGACAAAATAGTTGTGTCATCAGCGTATGTAGCAATGGTTGTTAGTCTGGTTGTCGACAAATCTGCCGTATAGAGCAAGTATAACAGCGGACCCAGAACACTCCCTTGGAGCACTACAGAATTGATTCGGAATATTGTAGTAAACTCTCCTTATACTTTGACTAAGGAGTGTCTTTTTGTTAAATACGATTTGACTGATGGTAATACATGCTTGGTTTTGTACAGCAAGCCTTCATGGCAGACCTTATCAAAGGCCTGACCAATGTCAAGAAACACCGCAGAGCATTACTTTTTTTATTTCTAGCGCATTATTTATTTTATGTACTAATCTATGCCCCTGTTCGATAGATAGCAGTAGATTTTCGAACACTTTTTAAAGGAACGGAAGCAGACTTATTGGTCTATATGAAGTCGTCTGTTCAGGTGGTTTACCTGGTCTCAATGTGAGTATTATAGTAGCTACTTTCCACTGATCAGAAAAACAACCTAATCTAAGAACAGCATTAAACAACTTTGTTTGGAATTTCTAGCCTTTTTCGGATAAATAGTACTTTTAGTACTTTACTGGCGACTTGTTATTTTTAAGGCCTCTAATTACAGAACTGGTTTCTTTGGTACTGAAACGTTTGCTTGGTAAGCTCATCTGAAATGGTGCTGTTAGAAATTACTCAACTTCACTTTCTTCTTGGGGAACTCGGTAGTTAAGAAACATTAATGTCTTTTAGCAATCCAGAACAATATCGTTGTGTTATAATAACTAAAGGAGAATCAGTAGTGTTGATCATCATGATGTAACGTATGAATACTGGTATACGCTTATTCTATTATACTCAAATAACTAGATCAAATCACAAATATAAAAGTCAATACGAATCATGCAATACTAATACTTGTTCGCCTTTGTAAAACCTCATTAGCTTCGTGACAAGCCACATTATCGAAAAACATATATTCCAAACAAACAGGCCGAAATAACAATATCGAATATCATAAATCATCCCAATTGTGAATATCTAGAATGTCGACCGGCTGCAATGGCGATTACAAACCCACGGAATGAAAATGCGTAATACGAGGGCAGCGTTTTAAGTTTTTACAAACGACCACTAGGTGGCGCTATTAAGGTATGTCATTACTATTTTCGTAAAATTTGACATTTGTTATTGTGAAACCAGTGGCAGCTTAGATATTGATAGAAAAATTGTTTACAGTGAGCGTTTAAAAAAGAAATTTGGTAAAAAAATGGAAATTTCACGTTAAGGATTTCGTTGGATTATTTTTTACGATTTTAGTAAAGGCCTAACTCAACAACAATGCATAGAATCGCTTCGTTGAACTTTTGGTAATGAAGCACCATCCTGTTTACAATTGGTTTGCAGAATTTCGTCGTGGTCGTGCGTCCGTCAATGATGAATTTCGTGAAGGTCGACCAAAATCGGTTGCTATTCCAAAATACATCGTTACTGTTCGCAACATGATTGAAGAAGATCGACATGTGGTTTACACTGAGGTAGAGGCATCCTTAGGCATATCGAAAATTGCATTACATTCGGGAACTGGAAAATCCCTATACAACTTCGTAACAGGTGACGCAACTTGGATATATTCATAGGAACCGGAAACTAAGCAACAATCCACTGTTTGGGTGTTCCAAGATGAACCGAATCCCACAAAAGTTGTTCGTTCAAGAACACTTCCAAGAAAATGATAGCTTGTTTTTTGGTTGTACTGGACATGTCGCAACCATTCCTTTAGAAGATCGAAGAACAGTTAACGCTGAATCGTATACAACAATTTGTTTGCCAGAAGTCATCGATTAAATCAGGAAAAACAACAGAAAATGTCGCATCGTTCTTCATCATGACAATGCCAACTCTCACACAGCACGTCAAACAATTGAATATTTGAAGGAAAATAACATCGAATTAATGTCTCAATGCCCATATTCACCTGATTTATCGCCTAACGACTTCTTTGTGTCCCGAATGTAAAACAAATAATGTGTGGGCAACGATTTTCACCACCTAAAGAAGCTGTTGAAGCCTTCAAAAACCATGTTTTTGATATACCAACTTCAGAGTGGAAAGAATGTTTCGAGAATTGGTTTGAACGCATGCAAAAGTGTATAAATCTTAACGGCGAATATTTTGAAAAGCAGTAAAGCAGTTTTTCACAAACAAAATTTTTTCATACCTAGTTTTTATAAAAACTTAAAAGGCTACCCTTGTACGAGTACAAAATTATGTAGTTACGAAAAAGTAAGAACCTGCTACAGCCGAATTCAGCAATGCCAACACAACAATAGAGTATAAAATTTTAGAAATTTCTCGTAACTAAAACTGACAAATTAGGACAACCCTTGTTTAACAAAACATTTAAAGGTCAATACTATATTAAACTTCTAAATAATCACAAATATTTTTATACAAAACATTGTATACAACCACTTGACAGAGTAATGCCATCCGTGCTGCATTTTAAGAACTATGCGAATGGCCCTTGTAAATTATTTCCAATAGTGAAAAAAAGGATGTAGGTAACTCATAGTATGCAAACATATATAACGAAATGTGTTTGTGTACCTGAACTACCACGGTATTTTGACTCATTTGATGCAAACGTCGATATATCTATTTTAATGAACATTCAAAATATAAATTTTTAAGTAATAATCATGACAGCGACAGTGACATTAATAATAAGCAGAAGCAGTAAAACAAATTTAATATTTAGGAATTCAGTCCGTTCTTGTTCTTTCATTTATTGAATAGTTTGTAATATTTTTGTGAAGTTATTGAATTTACAATATCATAAGATAAGGTTATACTTGAAAAAACATTGCGATATTACATTCGTACAATTTCTGTCAGACAGAATATCAGTACAACAAATGGATAACGTTAATAGGGATTGTATTCTCTTTAACAGTTTTTCATTCGCTTTTTTGTATGAGACTTGTTTGCCATTCGAGATTATTTGTACTGGACATATTTACATTGAAAGTAAATACGTTGAAGTATCTTTATTTTACTAGAATATTTGTATTTGACATTTTTGTATTTGATCTAATTACATATATTCAACGATTTTCTATTTACCTAAGCCATATTTCTATATTTTTTGTATTTTAGTAGCTTACGAAGATTGTTCGATAACTACGTGACCTACACAGAGATGGCGCAAATTCGGAGGAATCTTCTTTACCATTCTGTAGAACTGTCCTTTATTAGATTTGATAGTACAGAGCGATCTGTCAATTAGTCTGTTTTTCACAGTACGCCAAAATGAACGTCTCGCGTGATTTTGTAAACAATGGAAAAAACTGAGTTGAGAGCAGTGATAAACTACTTTTATTTGAAAGGCTTAACACCAACCGAAATCAAAGCAGAGCTGGATTCAACACTATTGGAATCCGTTCCTTCGTTCTCAATGGTTAAAAACTGGGTTGCCGAATTTAAGCGTGGTCGTGTGAACACAAATGATGAACCCCATAGTGGACGTCCAAAAACTGCTATTGCCCCGGATATGATTGAAAAAGTCCACCGTATCGTATTGGATGACCGTCGACTCAAAGTGCGTGAGATGGCAGACATAGTAGGTATCTCAAATGACAGTGTGCACAGAATTTTAACTGAAGAATTGAAAATGAAAAAATACTCGGCGCGTTGAGTGCCGCGGTTGCTCATACCGGAGCAAAAATGAATCGTTAGAGTGTTTCTCGCGACCTTTTGGCACGTTTTCGCGACAATCCGAAGGATTTTTTGCGCCGTTTCATAACCGTCGATGAAACCTGGGTCCACCACTATACTCCCGAAACCAAAGAACAGTCCAAACAATGGAAACACAAAGGTTCTCCGCCACCAAAGAAGGCAAAAACGGTTTTGTCAGCAGGAAAGGTTATGGCAACCGTATTTTGGGATTCTCATGGAATTATCTTCGTCTACTACTTAGAAAAGGGGAAAACAATAAATGGCGAGTATTAGGCCAATTTGTTACAACAACTTAGCGACAAAATCAAAGAGAAACGGCCTCATTTGGTAAAGAAGAAAGTGCTTTTCCATCAAGATAACACACCTTCCCACAAGTATGCGATTGCAATGGCCAAAATTCATGAATTGGGATTTGAATTAGTGCCCCATTCGTCCTATTCCCCAGATTTGGCTCCCAGCGATTATCATCTGTTTCCAAACCTGACAAAATGGCTCGGCGGTAAGAGATTTTCGTCTAATTCAGAGGTAAGCGCTGCTGTAAATAGCTATTTCGAGGACTTGGATTCATCGACCTACAATGAAGGCATTGCTAATTTGGAATATCGTTGGAACAAGCGTGTTGAGCGAGCAGGAGACTATATTGAAAAATAAAAGGTTTTTTGTCGAAAAAAACTTGCGTTTTCTTTGTTAGGCTACGTAGTTATCGAACCATCCTCGTAGTTGGCAGAGCTCTGGCTTCCTAATCAAAATGGCGCTTTTGGTTTGGGTTCGTTCCATAGCATTACTCCCACCACTCACCATTCCCAACCCGGTTAACAAACACGAGATCTCAATGCCAAATTGTACTCTACAAGTTCTGTCGTTGGGATTCGATGTTAAACTGTAGGTCCCCCGTGCTTACACCTTAGCGCTGAGGAGAAACACGCGGCCGGGAAGAGGCCGGTCGAGAATAGTTGAATGAAAAAAGCTGTTGACAAAGAATGACGAATTTCTATTTTTAATGATATTGCAGTCGCTGTTGAAATCATTGAGGTCTCTGGGACGATATGGAAAAAGGTACCAACCAATCAAACAACATTCAGGTAAATAACTTCCGTTACCGGTAGCTCGAAACGGTGCGTTTCTGGATATGAGTTTCTTACTGTAAGTTGGTCTATTTTGAATCCCCTACATACCTTATAAATTTGTAACACGTATTCGTCGAGGAGGTTTTTAACTTACCAAGTACCAGCAGCCCTGCAGCAAGTGCAACGTGGTTGTGTACAGTTTGCAATGCTGACTTTATCTCTGATATGTTGTCATGCCAATCCTGTGGCACATGGGGGCATGAAGAATGCGTTGGTTTAACTATTGACGATAAAGACGCTTTCATCTGCTCGTACTACACGCTATAAATTGACTTAATTTTTATTGTCTGCTGGTCAGCCTTATTACCTGTCTTTGCTATACAATAACGACCTTAATACCTGCCTGGGTTACTAATAAGGCCGAAATGTAATGCTTTCTTATTTTAGTTATTATACCAAATATACTATTCTTTTATACATTTAAGTTCATATCCCCTGCAAGATTAAATGTTTCGAAATGTTTGAGTTCACTGTGTATATTAAAAATGTTTATAGTGAATTATTAAAAATTACAGTACCTTAGTAATATAGATATTGCTGTGATATTATAATGGGGGGCCTTAAATGCTAATTAGACAAAAGTTTCATTATGTTGTGTAAATTAATAATATTTAAAAAAAATGGGATTTGACACCTTGGCAGTTTTCCCATATGTCATAATCTTTGTAATTTCATTGGTTGTCAAGTAAAAGTAAGCTCCTAAATTCGATTAAATAATTACTCATTCACCTTTGAATCGCCATCGTGTTTTCCGTGTCAAATAATATCTTTCCCCGCCGGTCAATGATTACTAAATTTTAAATTAGAGATTAGTTTTGTTTTTTTGGAATGTCATAAAAATTGTAATATTAAAAAAAAATTTTTTTTTCTATAAAAATATTAATATTTTTTAATTTGTAATGAAATTTTGGATTGAAGAAGTCGTATTAGGGATATTTTTACAACAAAATCTTGTTAATAAAAGTTGTTCAGAATGGTTCAAATAAGCTAAATCCAAAATTTCATTACAATCAAAAACTATTGAAAATTTTATTTTTCTAAAAAAAAGTCCAAGGTGAATTTTATGAAAAAAAATTTTTCAATATTTTTTGTTTGTAATGAAATTTTGGATTTAGCTTATTTGAACGATTCTGAACAACTCTTATTAACAAAATTTTGTAGTAAAAAAATCCCTAATACGACTTCTTCAATTTTGCTGTTTATTTTAAATTGTAGTAGGCTAGCATTTCACCGTGAAGAGAAAGTAACATACCCTTAAATTATAGTTTAGTGAGAGGTATAATCAGAAAAAAGAAATTTTTTGAATCGATAATATATAAACAAAATACTGGGGCGGTGCAGTCTACAGTGAGACACACTGTATATATGTATGTATGTATGTATATATGTATGTATGTATGTATGTATACGAAGCTTGTTCAACTGAACCCCATCTTTGATCAACTTAGCCTTGAAAACAAATGCAATAATTCATATTACGTTTGTTAATGTTAGTAGTGTTTTTAAGCAACACATTAATAAGTTTCTGGCGTTTGAATTTGATCCTGACTTTTAAAACTTCGATTTTGAAATGACGATTGTTGTTGAAAATACGTCAATGTATGATCAGCGTGCGGTCCTACAATTTTTATGCGCTGAGGGTGTGCAGCCATTGCAGATTCATACGCGAATGCGAGCAATGAATGGAAATGCATGTATTGCGTACCCAACTGTAAAGGAATGGTGCCGAAAATTTCAGAATGCAAAAGAGGGGACATGGATGAGCCGCGACCAGGTGCACGGTGTACTGTCAATCCAAATCTGTACAATGAAACTTTAAACAAGCTTCATCAAGCACTAAGACGGAAACGTCCAGGAAAACCGTAGGGTCATTTTGCTGCAAGACAATGCTAGGCCCCATATTGCTAATGTGGCAAAAGAAAATCTTCAACGAAAGAAATGGACGGTTTTAGAGCATCCACCCTATAACCCGGATCTTCGCCTTGTGATTTCCAAATTTTTGAACCGCTGAAAAAGGCGTTAACAGGTCGGAATTTTGAGTCTGACGCAGAAATTTTTTATAAAGATGGGTTTCAATTGAACACACCTCGTATATATATATATATATATATACGAGGTGTGTTCAATTGAAACCCATATATATAATATATATATATATATATATTGGATTTTATTGGATTTTAAACGGCCGTTTTCCCTCACAAGGCAATGGCAAACCAGCGAGGTAATCTGCCTAGTTAATCTTCTCTGGAGTAGAAGTGTTTACACTTTCCATGGTTCGGAGCCCACGTTAAACTGTAGGTCCTCTATGTCTGTGACACTCTAAAAACGCGCAACACAGGCATAGGAGAGAAGATCGCTACGTCTCGTAAGAGATAAAGCACTCGTAAGAAGAAGATATATTGGTGGGGCACATAACTAAAGTTTTAAATTGATAGTTATTAATCAGACAGCAATAACATGAAATGGTCATTCAAGTTGACAGCGCAAAATACGCTAACTGGTCCCCGCTTAAAACTGGTTGCTGCAGCTCAACATCATATACCATAGCAACAAAAATCACATAACTTAGCTGAACCACCATGTATATACATAGACATTTCCCCTTTCTACTTTTTTAGATGAGCTTATATTCTTACTATTTATATTAAAGCAGAGTGGTTTAACATTATAATAATAAACAATGACAAACTAGAACAAATCTATTATACCCACTTACGCCGTCAACGGAACATGAATTTGAGGCTGCTTTATCCTTATCTCTGAAATTATAACCATCTATATGCTTCCTAGAGCGATAATAAAATAATAACGGGTTTTGTAACCTAACGTGTTTATTACGATTAACGTTTGAGAGCACGCATTTACGCGGCACGCGATTACTTTAATCATGAAGAAAATTGGTCCTAACACTGCATTTAACCCCTGCTACTAACCACTTAACGTTGTAATAAACTCTGATATAAATTCTCACCCTGACCTCAGCAATATTGCAGCCCCTCACAGGGTTATGTGATAGTTAAATCACAGTTGTTTCGGAGTCGGTTTAACCCTCATATCGGGATCTATTTATAAATAAAACCATTATTTATTAATCACTACGTAAAATCGTTATCCTCATGGTCGTATAAAATCCTTTAAAAATTTTGTATAGTGTGATTGCAATACTATTTTACACCAAAACCATAACCAACTATTCTAATCTAATCTGATTAAATTGTGAATTTCTGTTTTGAAGTTGAATATAATTAAATAATTAATTACACTGGAGATTGCATATAAGACAAACCTCTTGAGGTTTTCCAATTTTCTCAAAATAATTATTTCTTTGATGTCATAAAGAAAAATAAAATAACATCTCAGACATTTATAAGGTCTTGTTCTAAAACTTGTTGTAGAAATCTTAATATAATTAATTGAGGAACTTAATTAATTTTTATATCAAATGAAAAGCAAAAGGAGTTTAAGCAAATTCATATAAATAATTTCTAAAGTTTAAAAAGCCATAAAAGTTTTACCTTCAGTGCAATCTCGACTCTTGAGCTTCCAGCCATTAATAAATTTTCACCTCAACGTATTTTGCGAAAATACGAGCTCTTAATAAGAGGGAATTTAATTAAACGTGATTGCATTGAAAAAATTGAATTACCCCAGCTTCTAACCGAATGGTACGTCGAATGTAAATGTAAACATTATGTAAATTGTCCTGAATTTGGTGTAGCGCGCTTTGCTCGCACCGCGAAGCAATTAAATTAATTGCCATGAGTAAACTGCTGCGCTAAAAGTTAATAATCCATAATCAATCATGAATGATTAATTGAATAGAAGTTGATCTGGATCAATTTACATTCGCATCGGGTGCTTTTAATGTATTACCGGGAATTGGCCATTGTTAACTACACCGAAATGGTATTTAAATATTTTTTAACGACTACAGTGGTGTTGAAAAGTTTTGCTTTGTACATGCCCATAATTGCTTCTGACACTTGTTTCACATAATTTCACTAATTACCTCCAATTATTAGATTTTAATTACGATATTTCTATTGTCATTGCCAGATATTTTCTAAAACTCTACAGAAAACACTAATAAACAAAAATAAAATTTCCTTAAAGAATTTCGACAAACCCTTACACAGGGTGTTAATGAATAAGTATTACATATTTATAAGGTATGTAGGCGATTCAAAACAGATCAACTTGCAGTGGTGTGAAAAAGTTCTGTATCATCCAAGAAAATAAATATTTCTTGAAGTTTAGCTACATTTTTGACATAGTTTCCAAAAATTACTTTTAAGTATTTGATTTTAATGAGTATGTCAACAACTTATTATTAAAATGAATTTAACATGAAACTTAAAAGTATAATTAGGAGAAATACTTATTATGTTAGTGCGGTTGTAAAATGTCCTCCCCCCTACTAACTTTTGAACGACTTGATACTTCTTCACAAAATTTGGTGTGCTTTACTGGGAGGCTAAATACTACTTTCTAGTACATATTTAAATTTTATAACTTTTTTTTAAATGGCAATGGGGGTCGAGTGATACCTCATATGAAAGGTATTTTAATTGTACATCTGATGCCTAGGTTTCATAAAAAAATATTCA
>JABXWE010028053.1:0-11790 GCA_014611495.1 Limonius californicus
TATAAGCAAATAACTATTTGTCTATTGGAGTAGCAAATAGTGTACCTGTAACCGCGTCGCTAATAAATATGCAACGAGTAAAACGGAGAGCGATTATAAAATCCTAACGGTAAAGTAACCAACAGTATACAGCGTGTCCCAAAACGTACCGGTAATATTTCAATGATGAATTCCAGAGCTTATTTAAAGTCGAAAAGTCCATATAAACATGTCCTAAACGTAACCATTAAAGTCATCCAGTCATTCAGGGCCTGAACCTGTATTCGGTATCCCCAAACAGAGCATCCGCACAGCAGTAAAAATGTAGATCATTACACAACACATTTCTCTTTGGGAGACAGTACCAGGACAAAAACTGGGGAAGGAAATAATCGGAACGCCTTCTCGTAGACTAACAACTGACGTCTTCCATCTACGATGAATTCAGATTAGACGGTTGGCAGGACTTATAACAGGGCATTGCCACCTGCGAAAACACCTTCACAATATCGGTGTATACAGAGGAGACACGCTCTGTAGATTATGCGAAGAAGAGAAGGAAACAGCTCATACATATTAATCGACTGTCCAGCACTATACCGCAAGAGACAGCAACTATTCGGGGGAACACTTCGTGAAACAACCTTCACACATAAAAACCTCGTAAAAAATATCCTGCAACTCGTTGAGGGCACAGATCTACTTTGGAAGAAACAGGGGCGCACAAAAGACCATAGAGTCGAAGTGCAAACCGGGCCAACTAACCCACTTCAAACTCATGCAGTTAATCAATCAATCAATCAACCGTTAACGAGTTATTGTTTAATTCATAATTTATCTGGCTAAAATTTTAGCTCAACGGATTTCTGAAATACTGATCTAGTTGCAATGATCGCATCTTTTGTTTGGTAACATTTGAACATTGTTTTTAACAAGTTATTGTTCGTAACTTCTCAGTTTCGTACTGTGATACTGAAGTTATTGGCTTCTTCTTTGTACCTTTATTCCCATTGTAATTCACAATGCCAATGATATTTCGAAATGAAGATTATGCAGATATTCATTACGTTTACGGTCTGTGTGATGGAAATTCTTTAGCAGCACAACAAAAATATCCTAGAACTTAGAAGATATCCCAATAGAAGACTGTCTATGTGTGCAGTTTTCTTTAATTCACATCATTAGCTGCGGGAACATGGCACTTTCAATGCAATACATGCAGTCCGCCAAGGAGTTGTCCGCAGACCCATAAACGATGATGAAGAAGTTCTTGATTTATTACAAGAAGATACGTCTTTAAGTGTGCGAAGAATTGTATTACGTACTGAAATATGTAGAAACCAGGATTGGACAATAATAAGAATTGTTCTCTTACATCTTTATCATCATCAGAGTTCAAGCTCTAGGTAATTATTTTGAATCTCTTTTTGTAATTGGGTACAAAATAATCAAAACCTACCGCCTATTTTATGGACCGATGAAGCTTCTTTCACACGAGATGGAGTCAATAATTATCATAATTTTGATGAATGGGCTGGAGAATATCCTTATTTAAGAAGACAGCTCGCATTTTCAACATAGATTTAGTGTTAATATGATAGCTGGTATTCTTTAGGATCGTCTGATTGGATCTTTTGAACTACCACACCATTTGAATGGTGCGAATTACGAATATTTTCTAGAAAACTCTTTACCCTTAATACTGATAGATGTGCCATTAAATACTAAGACGTGCAATGTGGCACCAACACATCAATGTCTTCGTGTTAGAGTTTGGCTTGAAGCACATTTTCCGGGAAGATGGTTTGGAATAGTATGGCCACCGCTATCGCCGGACCTGAATCAATTAGATTTTTACCTTTGGGGTCACATGAAACAGATTGTTTATGCAACTGAAATGCATACGGTAGAAGAATTATGCAAAAGAATACAGCAGCCTGTCGATATTATTAGGAATAACCCAGCAACCATATTAAGAACGCAGCGATCACTTCTGCGACGTGCAACTTTGTGTATCGCACACAATGGAGATAATTTTGGTCATTTCTTGTAAATAAAATAATAAAAAAGCATTGAAAAAAGGTTTATTTTATAAAATTCGTTAATTCGTTGAACTAAAAAAATTTTAGCCACATAAATTATGAAATAAACAATAAATCGTTAACGGGTACGTTTACGACATATGTTTATATGGACTTTTCAACTCTAAATAAGTTCTGGAATTTATATTTGAAATATTGCCAGGACATTTTGGAACACACTACATACACAGGGTCGCTGTTAAGGATGGAACTAAAGCTCTCTTGCTAAAACGGTTTTCAATATAAATTTGAAAATTGCAAGATGAGGTCTTGAAATTATTTGGCATATTTTAGAGTAAAAAAGAAAATTTTTCCACTTGTATTTGAGAGTGGCCGCTATCTCGATATTTTTAAAATAGCAAGATGGGCTATGCCATACATCATTATAAATCTTACTTTGTTCTCTTTCTAACCATCACAAACATGTATGGGGTTACATAAGAAAATAAAGTAGACAAGTTAGTGTTTCCCGCATGTTTAGCCGGCTGATTTATTGTACTTTAAATCTAGGAATCACAGCATTAACATAACGGCATAAATAGACAAAAACCAATTAGTTAAGTACTAGAAAGTACTTATGCTATATTATATATTGTTAGTTTTCTTACTATTGTTGGGTTATGTGGTGAACAAATCCTGATTTCCTGAAATATGGACAGATTGACAGAAACGGATAGTGCTTGTGATGATCGAATACGATGATAGGTACTGTTCTGATACTAAGCCACATTGGATGGAAAAAGTTCATACCAGTGACCTCAGAAAACCAACGTGTTGGGAGGTTACTTTGATCACAATATTGTTGGGACCCTTTTCAGTTGAAGGGAACTTCACTCCCGTGAAGTAAGTTCCACTGGTTGAAGTAAATATTATTCTTCGAATTATTTCACTCTTTCCAAATCCTGCGAACCCAAAGGTAGTCAACGAAATCATTCAGTTGCAGCAGGTTGGTGCACCTTCCTACTACGGACTTGCAGTACATAATTATTTACACGACATGTTTCCTCGACGATGTATTGCGAGAAGAGGAACCGTGGAGTGGTCCGCTTGATCTCCAGATTTGTCCCGTTTGGATACTATTTCCCCAAATACTATTCCTAACAATTGGTTAATTGTTTAGACCGTTTCAGACATCAAGTTCATTATCGCCAAAAAGTAATCGAGCAACAGTTTGAACAATTTTTTTCTTAAACAGTTATTGCAGTTCATGGTTTACGCCGTCTTATTGTTGCTATTATTGTTAATGCATTTTCAGCATGTTCAGCATTCGTATTATTTCATTTTATTGATTGTTTTCTTTTGTATATTTCTGAGGTTCTGTCAATGCTATGGTTCCTAGATTACAATACAATATATTTACTGACTAAACATAGATGTTGGAGATGGTTAGAGAGAGAGAGAAAAAATAAGCTTTCTAATGATAATACTTCAAACTATTACTACTACTCCCACAAAACAGAATTGTGAAATAATTTTAAAATCTCAGGATGTTTAGATATTGTACATATATAATAAAACCGTAAGAATATGGGTTTTAACCAATACTAGCAAAATTCATGAGTTACGCCCCACGTTTCCCTAGATAGCTTCTATAAAAAAGAACTAAATAAACTGGGTTGAATTGTAAGCTATACTCTGCGGCATTCCTACATCTTCAGTATTTTTTTGTCTTATGCGTGTTAGGACCTCAAATAGACGAGAGCGATATATGCAGTTCCGTTATAATCTTATAATCTTGTCCATTTAATTTTAGTAACCCATTCAAAAGACTCTTTCGCCTTTAGGGGATTTGGTTTATACTATTAGTAATTAAGTATATCTAATTGCCTAATGGCTTATAGGTGGACAAAGTATAATTAATAAACATATAAATTATCGTGTTTGATGTCGATGAAAACTGATTTAACTATTGATTTGATGTATCCAATAAGTCCGGCTACAAATAATTTACATAACCCACAGCGAATCACATTGTACTGAGGTTTTGATATGTAAAAGAAAATAATTAAAATTTATTATCGGCATTAAAAAGAAATTAAATTGGGAGGGAAAAAGATATAGAAAGAATCGATCAGTTACGTTATTTGTTTGTTTCAAATAATAAAATGTAAATAAACATTTTTGCCCGTTGTGAATAGAAACCTTGAGTCCACCACGGAGCTTGCTTCCTTCCTCTTCTAGATTCCGTTTGTTAATAATACGAATATATGTCGTTCGTAATGGATGCGTGTACGTCGGCCTTTTATTAGTTTACGCTTTTGGCTAACGAATAATTAAGACAAGTGGAAGGGATACGGATAACAGCAACATAACACGAATAACCCATATAATCAACTATTCGGTACCTATTATGCGGCTATCAGGAGTATATTGATACTACGAGTATTTGCTAAATAAATAATGTGCTGGACTTACCCAAGTTTACGATAGTAAAAGTTTTCGCAACGCATTACTAAATTGGTGCTGGAAATAAATAAAGTTTTCCGAGAACGTTCCACAATCTGAGCGAGAATGAATCATTAATGATTGGTTCTATTTATACAGGAAAGAAAATACATCTTCATAAAGAGTTACGGCAACTATCTAGCAATAAACATTAAATATTACATTGAAATACGGTTCTGTTATTGGAAAAATATAAAAAGTAATTATACCTAACGGGATTCAGAGGAAACAGCAAAAATATTAGGAGAGAAGGGCAAGAGCACCTGTCACATTTTATAGAAGGATGCACCGTGAATAAGGTGTAAGTAAATACAGGGTGTCCTTTAAATACCTTAAAAGCTTCAGGTAGCACTCTTCTGTAAGAAATACAGTCCTCAAAAGCACTAACACGAACTTCCTATAGTGCTTAGTTTCCTCACACGAGACACTTAAAGAATATTATACTTGGCAACGTTGACGATGTCTTTGCATTTATGGAGAATTTAATTAGTAGGCCGACATTACATGAAGCAAAATCGAGATGTCCAAAAATTACGTTTTTATCATTTAAATTTTAAAATTACATAATATTCATTTATCATTTTTAACCGCGTCTGGTAAAAAGAGGTAATTAATAAACTGAATGACAGTGATGTTGATTTAAAAATTAGACTGTTCATTATTACTCTTATCTGATATTTTTTAAATTGTTTGAATCATTCTGCCAATGCAAACTATTCTGCTGGATTTTAAATAATAAAACCAAAATCATTATGCACAACCTTTTTTGTATTTTATTAATTTACAAATTGTTCAAAATTTCTGCCTCCAACTTCGTGGCATTTCATTGCCCTTGTAATAATGGATAATTGGACACGCCGCAGCATGTCTTCGTTTATGGTTGTCGCCGCCTCACCTATACGCTGTACCAAATCTTCGTAATTTTCAACAGGCGTCAAATATACCAAGTTTTTCAAATGACCCCACAAAAAGAAATCAAGTGGCGTCAAATCGGGACTTCGTGGAGGCCAGGCTACCCTACTTCCGCGACCTATCCATTTTCGTGGATAATTTTCGTGAAACCATTGCCTAACTCTAGCAGCGTAGTGACTTGGAGCTCCGTCTTGTTGCATCCACATATCCCGACGAACTTGCAAAGGAACATCTTCTAATAAAGGTGGAAGGTCGTTATTTAAGAAATTTAAGTAGTTCTCAGCATTTAATCGGTTAGGTAGTACAAAAGGCCCAAGGAGTTTATTATCTACGATTCCTGCCCAAACATTCACTGAAAACCGAACTTGATAATTTCCGTGGTGCAGAGCATGAGGATTTTCATGTGCCCAGATATGTTGGTTGTGAGAGTTAAAAATGCCATTTCTCGTAAATGTCGCTTCGTCTGTCCACAGAATGTTGTTTACAAATCTTGCATTTCCTCTATGTTTTTCTAATAACCAATCGCAAAAGCTAACACGTTTCTCGTAATCTTCCTCTAATAAATGCTGCACTCTTACTTTATGGAACGGATAAAGTAGATCTTCCTTCAAGATGTTATAAACGGTGGTCTTGGAGGCACCAACAACTCTAGAAAGAGCACGCACGCTAGTACCCGGATCATCTGTTACAAGTTCCAGTACCTCCTCTTCTAAATTTCCGTTTCTAACATATCTTGGTCGGCCTCTATCAGCATTGGGAGCAGGACGGATATTTCCTGTTTCTCTAAGCCTTTGATTTGTAGCCCGAATTACCACATGGCTGGGATGTCTCCTATTCGGAAAACGCTCGGCGTAAATCCTAGCAGCTTGATTGCAGTTTCCGTGGCACTCCCCAAGAACTCAAATCATGTCAACGTACTCGTTTGTGTCGTACTCCATAGGAAATAAATGCAAATAACCTAATAACAAAACAGGAACCAAAGCAACAAAATGAATGAAAGCAACAAAGTGAATGAATACAGAAAAACGCAAATAAACTCACAACGAACCAGGAACTGAAGGAAAATGACAATGCAAACGTCCCGATAAGTAAATCAAAGATTTTGACAAATGTCGAAAAACAAATTTTCTACTTTTCATCACAATACCATGGCCTTGCACTGTTGTCAAATGTAGTATTTACGAAATTTATCATTTTTAACAGTACTTCCAGAAGAGCAACTAGAGCGTCAATATTAATCTCATAATCAAGTGGCAGTCAGTCACTTATCGGCAGATATTAAAGTTCTCGTTATTGTTTCAATGAAATTCTGTTTTAAAGATATGAACTTTAACACTCTCGTACAAGAAAACTAAGCTCCAAATACCTACTTTTTTTTGAAGATTTGTATTAAGCATTCATAAAGGAAAAATTCTACCTGAAGCTTTTAAGGCATTTAAAGGACACCCTGTATATTCAAACAATAGTCAGTTTCCTAGCTAGTTGATAATATATTGCAGTGAAATTACTGAAAATATAAGGTCATTTTGGGGTAAATATGGATAGAAACAAGATCGAAAAAAAAAATAGTTAATTGAAAGGAAAATAAGATATGAGTATGAAGCACATTGTGAGTAAGGGATTATATATGTCGAATCCAGAAGATGTAATTATACATTTCATGAAAAGGACATCCACTTCATGAAGCGGCTCCTCATACTGTACTTTCAAAGTTTTCCGCCACCTGAACAAAAATCTCATCCATTTCGTGAAGTGGAACCCATCCTCTTCCAGATAGTGAAATTAAAGTAGATTACAGCATTTGGATAAGCAAATTGTCCATTTCATGAAAAGGTGGGATAGAAAACAATATTTCGTGTAATATTGTTGGGTCGTCGCAAGTGGATGTCCATTTCGTGTTCCCTGTTTTCGTACCTATAGCTATGTAGTGAAGTGGATAGAAAAAAGGAGTTTTTGTTTTTCTTTTCTTTATTATACTAAAAAAGAAAAGAGCTATTGTAATACATGTCAAAAAAAATAAACATTAAACAAACCTAGAACAAACACAAATATCTGAGGAATACTAAAGTCCTGTATGTTATAATGAAAATTATAACGTGGTGGCACTGGCACATAAATGTCTGATAATATATAATACAGATATGTAATAAGTAAGTTATAATTTATTCTCATATTATGAGCTACTTGTTTGCACAATTCAGACTGTTATGACAACGGCTGGTACATAACCTCTACTGGAAATCTAGTTCAAGTGTTTATTTTTTAGACATATATTAGTATAGCTTTTTTTCTTTTTTAGTATAATAAAAAGAACAAATACTCCTTTTGTCTTCCCACTTCACTACATAGCTATAGGTACGAAAACAGGGAACACGAAATGGACATTCACATGCGACGACCCAACTATATTACATCAAATATTGTTCTCTACCTCACCTTTTCATGAAATGAACAATTTGCCTATCCAAATGCTGTAGTGTAGTATAATTTCACCATCTGGAAGAGAATGGGTTCCACTTCATGAAATGGATGAGATTTCTGTCCAGGTCGCGGAAAACTTTGAAATTACAGTATGAGGAGCTGCTTCATGAAGTTGATGTACTTTTCATGAAATGTACAATTACATCTTCTATTAAAAAAATAAGCATGGAGGTATGGAATAGATGTCACTGGAAAGTTTTTATTATAAGTTTCTAAATGATGGGACTGACTGTGACAATTTTCTGAAAATAAACGTGAAGCATTTACATGAGAGATATTGATTTATTTGAATTTTATGAAAGAATATGTTACATCTAATACGACTATTAAAATTGATAGATTCTCAAAAGAAACTGTATTATTCGGTTATCTTTACAATGCCCTTTCTAAGCAAATGGAGTGTTGAATATAAGCGATTATCCCTTTAACCTTCGGATGACAAGGATATATTATTGTTGTATTTTTCTAACTTATAGATTTCGTTGTTTGTTTAGTAGTGCAGTTTCTAAAGTATTCAAACTGAAATAAATTTTCTGAAGACATACTGAATAATGATGAAAATTTCAATGCGCGGAAAACAAACAAATACTACTATCTCGGCATGGCGATGAGAAGCGGTAGATTGATAAGAAGAGGCACACCCAGTCGCCGGAAATAAATTAAATTGTGTATGGGAAATTATTGCGGGGATACCCGGAGGCTGTTCCACACCCTGCTGCCACTTTAACCCTATTTGAGGTAGATATTAACGTGGCGCACTAAACCAGGGGGACCGACGGTTTTACGTACTCTCCGAGACACCGTTGATTGCAACGATAGAGCAGAGATTTCGGTCACACATGCAAGTGGGTACCGCGCGGATCGTTCCTGAACTTTCAATACTGTTTGACCAGTATGCGCTTGTCCGCCACGCTTCTAGTCGCCGGAGAAAATAAAGTATAGGCAGGAGATGATATGATTTGGCGATATACAGAAAAGTTATTAAACGGTAACATTTACATATTTTATATTACATGTATATGGAAATGCTATCGATTGTTTAATAACAAATAATACCAATGGCTATGGAAAATCAAGGCGATGAAGATAATCAGATGATGTCGCGACGCCATGTCATTATCTCAAGCTCTGAAACTCAAAGCGAAGCGATGCGTCTTTGTGTTTCATCAACGAGCCAATATTTGAATTATGATTTTGTGATAGGTGGGCAGGTAGAAGAAGAGCAATAAGGTGGTGAGCAAAATCCTACAAGTTAACGCATGTCGATTTTTTGTGGGATCTGTTAAAATCAGTGTATATGTATATTGTATGTATACATAATTATGCTCGAAAGTGTTCGATATCTCAGACAAGGAAAAAGTCAAAAATTCAAATACTGTTTCTGAACTGTTTTCAGGGATGTTACAGCAGTGTTTGAAAATATATTGTACCACTTACTTAGTAAAAAGCACAACACCGTGCTTTTAAATTTTCTTCTTATCTTTAATCTTGATTTTCTGGGGCCAGTCTTTCTCCTTCAAAATAAAAAACGGCATTATATTTATTCCACTGTATTTCCTTATTCAGGAAATATTGTAAGTAGATCATTTTCAAATGAAATTGACTGTGTTCGTTTAAATGGAGTCTAGACGTGCTGCCCCCTTGCATGGTATACCCTTATCAAAATTTTTAATGAACTTGTCCTACCACTTGTAAAAGGTGTTCTTCCTTCATCGTCAGAGATCGGGTCACTACAGTATATGAAATTATTAGAGACAGTGTAAATCATTTAACCTTCCAAGAGCAAATACTATTTTAGAACATAGGCATACCTGCTCTTAAAATCGATGCTATAAATGTTTTCAGATTTACGTGGGGAATATAATCCGTCAAATAATATGCATCTACGCATGCGACAACTTCACTCTTTCCAAATGTGTTTGAAGTACTTTAACACCTAACTTCACTTTATTTTTTTCTGTTGCCTTGTACCTGCAATCTGGTTTTAGGTAATGAAACAAACATTCTATTCTTCCTACTAGACGAGTAAACATGATAAACCGAGTGCTAGCATACCTGCAGCTGCAAGATCTGGAGCGAACATCGTGTTTCAATTAGTTTCTTGCACGCCTGAGTAAGTTGTTACGGAAACGTTTGACGTGAATTAAGTTGCAGCTGAATGGCCTTTTACTCTAAAGAATATTCAAACAGGCAGAGGAAAGGTCGCCCTCCGTGTGTCACCCGGCAGTGATGCATTAAACGCCTTTCAGGAAAATAAATTTCTACTTTGTAGTTACAGATTTTTCACCTGCGAAAGTGAATGAATTTTAATGCTGGGCCGGAAGCGAGCACATTCTGAATTTGTCGCAGGTGCACTTGTGATCAATTTAAACGCTGGCAATTATTCGCTTTCCTTTTATGTGCGTTTCCATGGACGCCTAACCTTGCCCGATAATTACACTAGAAATCTTTGCTTGTTGAAAATTGTGCTTGTTATTTTGACTCTAGAGAGCAGATTATTAATTAAAATTTTAAAATGCCTGCCATTTTTTAAACATTCTAAAGATCATACAAGCAGTTCGTCGATATAGTTATTAATTTCTTTAAGCTGGATTTTATCAGCCACATAGACATCGTAATCTCCACGCCTTTGTGTCTCTCTAGCTCTCGTTTTCTGAGGTTGTCTGTACCTGGAAATTCTATTTCTCTCCCAAACGTCCTCTTTTTCATCGTCCTGTTAAGATTTACTCCCTTAACCATCTATGAGAGGACATCTTTATGTTGCCATATTCTAGTAATCGCTTTATTTCTGTATATGGAATAATTGCTCTGCTATTTATATTCTCCTGCTTACCTCTTTAGGCCGTATTGCTGCATATGTACTTCTGTATAGATCTTCTAACACTACTTAGGAAATTTATTTCTCCTGCATTATTTTCTAGGGTATTTGTTGGTGTGAGTTCCTACGTCGGCGCTATATGTACCATATTCTATTACGCAATGCAGCATGGTGGACAAGCGCGAGTACTGGTCAAACAGTATTCAAAATTAAGCAACGATCCGCGCGGTGACCGCTTGGATGGGTGACCCAAAACCTACACTCACACACTGCAACCCGCGGTGTGTCGGAGAATACCTAAAGCCGCCTATCCTCTGGCTTAGCGCATCACGTCATTTACCAAAGTTAAAGTGGCAACAGGGTGCGGACCTGCCTTCGAGCCTCCCCGCCACCATTTGTCATACGCAATTTATCTCTCTTATTGCACATTTTCCTTGCGCTGCAATACCGAATTCAGCTTTTGTGTTTAGTTTATATTATTCTGCTAGATATCTTATTTGCTAATATCTTCTTGTGATGATATTTTTCCGAAGTCTGCATTCTGTCCGGCTATTATCACGTACTTGGTTGTGCTAAAATTATTGTTTAATTCCCATATACAAATAGTGAGTTTTTTTTAACTCCCTTATTATAAGAGTAATATTATCCGTATTAGTTGACATAACTATCTAATCATCTGTAAATAAGATCTTCTTTGTCTAATTATATAACTTCCTATACACCTCATTCATTTTGCTAATTTTGTAATGCTTAGTTGTGTACAACTTAAGAAGGGTCATAGATAAGCAGCATCTCTGGTGCATATCTTCTGTAGTCAAAAATGGATCTGATGTATTTTTACCTAGTTCTAGCATAGTTTTCTGTACATAATATAAATATTTTATGATAACCATATTTTTCATCACTCCCGAATTGTTATTGGCACAGTCTCATACGCTTTTTCATGGTCTAATGAGTTTTACTACACACGATCCTCCACTTATAAGGTCACTTTTTTGTTTCTATTTCTCTCGTAGTGCCATATCCTCAATGGACGATGACGATCGCTCTGGATCACATAATTTTATTTATTAC
>JABXWE010028054.1:0-11452 GCA_014611495.1 Limonius californicus
CTGTAATTGCTTAGACAAAACATGCGAATGTAAAAACATTATTTAATATCTTAATTATTTGTGATTGTTTTAGACGTAAGGTTTATTGCTTTTATACGGATGACAACCAGAGGAACGCGAGATCAAATGGCTAAATTATTGCGAATCTTGATTTAGAGTTTTTAGAAGATGTACAAAATAGGCTACCCACAGAGTGCACACATACTATTGGTCCTGATGTTCTTATAAATAGGAAAAGCAAGTTCTGAGACAGTCGGCATTCCATTAAGCAACAACTAAGAACAAAAGGTAGTTTTACTAATTCATATAGTAGCTCCAAATTTTCTAATTTTTTTAAAAACCCTCATTCGTTCAATTTTTGGACATAGGCCTCCCTCATTTGTTTCCAACTGTTTCGGTTCTGTGCCTCCGTCATCCATGATAAACCAGCTGTAAGTTTTACATCGTCTGTCCAGCGCTTTGGTGGTCGTCCTCTGGATATTTTTCCTTGGTATGGTCTCCATTGCAGTATTATTTTTGTCCATATTTCATTCTGAATTCTGGCCACGTGGCGCGAAAAGTTCCACTTGAGTTCAGCTATTGTTTTACTCACATCTTTTATTTTGGTTATGTCTCTTATATATTCGTTCCTCTTTCGTTGTATTAGAGATATTCCAGTCATCCGCCTTTCCATAGCTCTCTGCGTTGTTTGAAGCATTTCCATTGATTTTTTGGTAACTGTCCAGGTTTGAGCGCCATAGGTCAGTACCGGCATGACACATTGTTCAAATAGACGAATTCGGAGATACACTGGGATGTTCTTGTTCGTTAGGGTCCTGCTTAATTTACTACAAGCTACAAGCGCATGCTAGCCTTTTTCGACGGTTTATTTCCAATGTCTGATTTTCTCTTCCTAGTGATATTGTGTGACCTAGGTAGACATAGTTTGATACATTTTCTATGTGTTGATTTCTAATGGTGATATTAGGGTCTTTATTGCACATGACTTTCATTTTTGCAATATTCATATGAAGTCCAGTTTTGGTTGCTTCCTCTTCGAATTCTGTTAGAATTTGTTTCAACTCTTCTCTACTTCTGCTATAAGGATAACATTATCTGCGTATCGTAGATGATTTAGTCGTTTTGCCATTTATTAGTATTCCTTTATTTTGCCAATCTAATTGTTTGAATATATCTTCCAGGGCTAAAGTAAACCATTTTAGTGACAGAGTGTCACCTTGTCTTATGCCTCGATCGATTTTGATAGGTTCTGTGTTACTGTTGAGTTGTATAATAGCATTGGCGTTTATGTATATATATTCAATGATTTGAATATACCGACTATCTATTCTTGCATTTTTGCAAATTTATTAGAAGCGGAAAATTTTACCACGTATTGTAAGAAATTTCTTGACAATTCTCGTTTTAAAATACTAAACCGATAGCATAGAGCATATCTTTATTGCTCTATGCCGATAGGTAGAAGTTCATTACATCGGACGCAGTTTGATCTTTTGAAAGATGAGTTTTTAAATGTTTATAAAATGCCATCAGGTAGGTAAAACAAATCTTTATGTTTTCGAGTACGAAACGTGCAAAATAAGAAAAACCCGCTGACCTAAAACAGTTACATTTTTTCATGCATACGTGATTAACCGCAGTAAACATATTTTTCAGCATAACGGAACTACTAAGCAACCGTGCAAAGTTTTGCATTAGATACTCTATAACAATAGTGAAACGAGTAATGGGATAGATTCTCTCCAGGAAATGACTAAAACTACAAAGGTATGTAATAAGAAAATTTCATTTTCTTAAATGATGATATCCATATTCCACTCTATAATTTTGTGCGACTTGCAGCAAAGTAAGTTGGACTTGCGACGTATCCTCTTCGATTAATGGCAACCACGTTTGCCGAATTTAACACTCAAATTGGGTTATCAAAGAATGAAAGCTGGATAATTATTTAACTTCATTAATTTTTGGAAACAAATTAGTTTTCAGATATGGGCATGAACACAATGAAAGATATATTAAAAGGTAAATAACAACAGCAAACAATAAAATATTAAATTAAAATTAATTACATACTACACGGTTTATAAACACAATATTGTCATTTACACTTATTATGTAATTAAAAAGGTAACTGTATTACACTAGAATAAGTATGGTAACGTAAAACCATTAAAATAAATAATACCTAATATTACGATTATTAAAAAATTAAAACTATTGAAGTACACCACGGTAGGCAAAATTGTATCACACTGCCAAATATGTAAGAATATACAGGGCAATGCGTATTTATTTTGCTTTTATGGATAATGCCACACGGGTTACGAACGTTAGATAGTACCAAAAAATCGTGTTTTAACATAGAGGCTGTTTCAGACTATACGTCCCACCCTTTTCCATTTCAAACGCAATGAGCTGTCAAGTTACTGAAAACATTTTTACTGCCAAAGCATATGCAAAGAATTTATTGATGCTGCTAGAATTTATGTGGAAAACCAGAAATAGAGAAAACCGGAAGCAACTTAAAAATTTCAAATGAAAACATAAAGCATGTTTGATATCGTTGGATACGGATTTTAAAATATTTCTTTCTTGTTTAATTTTTACTTATATCTCTTACTGTTAAGGAAATAATTAAAAAGGAAGATAATACAATGTGATTGAAATTGTTTTTTTTAAACAACCTTACAACCCGTCGTGTTTCAAAAGGTGGTCTAAAACACCCTGTGCGCTACCCAAACCTGTTGATCCAGAATATTTAAAAACAGGTTTCGAGGAAATAAAAAAATACAGGAGGAATTTCCTTGAATTTTTTGACACTATTCCAAGGTATAATTTATAAAAAAAATGATACTTTTGTTACTATTTGCCCCTCTGGGCATTATTTCTTCCTCTTATCTAGATAGACTATGCTGCATTAAAATCTTTTTTGTAAGAATTAAAGACTTTGAGAGGTTTAGTCTTAAAATATTTTATTATAGATTGTTATAATTAGGGAATCCAAATCCGGTTACCGATTATCCGCATACCCGGAAATACGAGCCATTTCCAAGTCCTCGGAATTTTTAACCTAGCACTGAGTAATTTCTCTGTAAAATATATTTGAAACATAATTTTTCTAACAAATAATCATAACTGAACAGAGGTACTTCTGTAATGACTGTGGTTGTACTGTGAACTACCATTTAAAGGTGGGTATACACGGTATTGTTTAAGAAAAGAGTGCAACCTCCCATAGACGATGAAGAAAACAAGTAAGATGAAATTGATTAATTCCAAGGTGAGGATGACGATTACGCTGATCACTCGGCACATTTTATATAGATGATAATTTAAATTTTGAACCGGACAGTATTCACGAAATTCCACAAATTCTGGTATTGGTAAAATTCTAGCAAAGATTCAAAAAACTGTTCAATTTACTAGAATAAAAAATATGTTCCAAAAACAAGAAGGTAAGAAACTACGTTTGATACTTGATTATAAAAATCTTTCCAATTTGCCTGTTCCTAGGCTAGAACGTTTCTCCAATTTCAAAATCCATAAACAAAGCTTCGATATAAGTCGGCCAGTTAAAGCGGAAATATGAAAATATCCCTATTTTAAAGCACTTATAATTAGTCGAACGCTAAAAAATTAAACAGCGTGGACTGCAATTCTCTAGAAGCTGAAGGAATTTGCACATTACTTTTAAATAAACTACAAGCAAATACAGATCCCGTCAATAGAATGCCTCCTATCTTCATCTTACCACCAACGAGGGTGCTCATTTTAAACACGCATTCAAAATTTTAATGAAATCATTATCTAAACATATATTTCGAATGTTATTTGGTGAAGATATAAATGATAACAATGACAATGGGCAAGACGTGCTATTTACGGAAAATAACAGTTCTGTTAGTACTTTCTTTGATGAAATGCAAGTACCCGGGTAACCGTTCAAAAATCGAACAATTTGGTTTGCCTAATTACAATGTTGTGGATATGTATTTAATAACAATTGGAGAGAGCCTATTATCTGAAGAGGGGGCATTTCCTAAAACAGCCATTGATATGTAATATGTATATACCGATTTAATATATACATATAATACCGTCGAATTTAGAAATAAATATGAAATATATGTCTGGCGTAAATTGTACCAATAAATAAATAATATTTTCACTTGTAATACCACTAGAGGTTAAATTATTTCCGGAATTTTTTTTATTATATGAAAATATTGATAATAATTTAATAATTTTTAATGTATGTAAATGCAAAAATTGTTTTGTTGTGTATTTCTAAGTTTAAAAAATAAATATGTGAAAACTGGTTATGTGTACTTAATGTAAGTATTAATGAAGTGACAGTATAATTATTACGTCAAAAAATTTCTACTATAATTCACTCCAGGGTCCTACCCAAGCTGAAAAAGTTTTCCGAAAAACTCTTGCGTTGCCATGGTAACGGTTCAAAATAAAGGCTTCTGATTGGTTGAAACAGGTTAGTGCAAAATTTTCACGCAAATTGTCTAGATAAATAAATAATCTTACAGTTTTCGCATAGGATTTGTGTTAGGAGTTTTATTTTATTTTTGGCTAGAATCTAGATGATCAAATTAATTTTTACCAGGGTGGTTTTTATCCGAAACTGTGGTTAACACAGTTTGTATAAACTCTCATACAGGGAATTTTTCTATTTAGTATCAATTACGCCTATTATGCAGAACCAACTCTACAGACGACTAAAGCATGCTGTGACCAAAACAATCAAAATAATTCAAAGTTAAAAAATAAAATTAGTCTTTATTTTGTGTCTGCTTACGTTTTTCATACAACCATGTACAGTAAAGACGAAAAAGTGGCAATTCTAATGTGGTATCAGAATGGTAACAGCTTAAGATCTGTGAGGGACTTATTTTCACTATAATATCTAGAAAGACCTATTGCTTGTATTCGAACTATACAAATAATTGTTAGAAAAGTTAAATCAGAGGGATGCGTAATAAATTCCCATAAAAAAAGAACTGAAAGTAATCACGTTTTAACGGAAGAAATGAAATTAAATATTTTACGCTATGTTGATGAAAACCCCAGATCACTATGAGAAATAGGTTCACATTTTAATGTTTCTAAAACCTCGATATTTATAGCACTAAAAGAATTTAAATATAAATCGTACAAATTTTCTAATCATCAACAACTATTGGATGAAGACAAAGAAGGAAGAACAATCGTTTGTGGAACTTTCTTTAATTTGCTGAACATGAATACATTTTAAATAAGATAGTTTTTCGGTATGTATTATAATTCCTCATCTATCTACTATCCATTATCCTGCTAATCTTATTCCTTATATACTGGTCCCGCACTAACCGCCATTGACAAAACTTAACTCCCAGTCAGTACACTGGGAAAGTTAAAGTATGGCTAGGAATAGTTGAAAATAAGCTTATCGGTCCATATTTTATTGATGGTAATCTCAATACAGCCAAATTTTTAGAGCTATTAAGGAACGACATCATTCCGGCAATAGAAAACTTACACATCGATGACTCGTGGTTTCAGATGGATGGGGCCCCTCCGTATTCCACGAATGCTATAAGAGTATAAGAAACTTTCTAAAAGACAGGTTTCCTGGACGTTGGGTCGGAAGATTCGGTAGTGGCCCTCGCGTTCTGCAGATTTGTCACCCAATGACTTCTTTGCTTTGGGATACTTGAAATCAAAAATGTATACAAATATTCGAACACAAAGTATTGATGAATTAAAATATCGCAAACGTACCGAATGCAACAGCTTGAATCCTGACTTTTTTGCGAATGCTGTGCGTGCTTTTCAGCACCGTTTAGGTTATTGTTTAGAAGTACAAGGTGGCCATTTCGAATACTTGTTGTAACTGTTGTTTTTATTTTAGTTTCCATTTTCTGTCATTGATATTTAATGTTTTACAATAATAATCGTCGTTGTTGTTCCACTCATTTTGATTTACCTATTTAATATAAACACTGCATCAAACATAACCTTCATACTAAATCACAACTACAGTGCGTTTGCGTCTGTATAGTTGTTTGCCTACTTAATAGACGTAATTGATACGATCTTTTTAAAAGTATACATAGGCAATGTATACTAAAAAGAAAAATTTTCTGTATATTTATGGTAATGGTAATGGTAATCTGTTTGCTATGTACTTTCGGTACCTATAATATATTATTAATATATAAAACTCATCGATAGGCTGTGCTCACTGGTTATGGATTACTTCACTTACAAACGCTTGTTCCTTCAATACCAACATTAAATAACTTATTTATTTCTTGTTACTTTGTGATATTGCATTTGCCTTCTTTGGTAAACAACATCAAAACATTTTAATAAAAAGCACCTTTAAAATGAATGGATGAATTTACATTATTGTATAAACTCCAGCCACTAAATCTAAACACATAACAGATTCAATACTGCGAAGGTAGATATTTTTGATATTAATTTCATTTGTATTAAATTAACATCCTAACTTGATACGATTTAGTTTGTACATAGCGGATATAAATGAAACTCCAACTTTAATTAAACAGTTCAAACCGATGAAGCACTGCCCACTTCATATTCCCTGCACTTCAAATCATTTATTAACAACAGAATTATTAATTAGAACAGACGGCTGTGTCAAGAAGATATTTCATAAATGTGAACGCGTTTTAAAATACGCATATTTCTGATCCCAGATATTTTCTGGTAACAGGTATGAATTTTATGAGCACAATGCAATGCGAACAAAATACGAAATTCTATGTGTCAAATTTGTTCGTGAAACGTTAACGAGCATACCGTTGCTAGCTTTATTATGAAGCAGCGGGTGATGGTGAGATGACTACGTGGGGGTGGACACTATGTTAGCGAAAACCCTCTGATCTTGACAGATTGCTTATTGATTGTATCGGACATCAGGCTAAAGCATTGTTTGCTTTGCCTGATTCTTCCAGCGGGTGCGTTCATATCCTTTCATATGTCGAAACGTGTAGAGACTTTATTGACATGTCCTATAAAAGACTACATGATTTATTTGATGTAAGAGGGTTAGAATTTTGATACAGAAATTCGTCGCCATGAAAATGGGGCTAGTTATAAGCCTAAATGGACTCTTACAATGACAAATTTATTTAAAACGTTCTTCAATTTTTCTGACATATTTTTATAATTCTTATTTCTGACAAATACTATAAAGAAAGTTTAAAAAATTAAAGAAGAACTCTCCAATGATTTATTTTAGGCTATAATTACTCAAAACGAAAACCTGTACGTTCCGTTGCTGAACAACAGCTTTCCGAAAGCGGTTCAAATTTATTTCAGGAGTCATTTCATACTTTCAGTATATAAAAACATACGTTTACAAAGTAAATGATTGGATTTGCATTGTTTGCTGTATCGGCTTTCCTAGTTACAGCAAGAACGCGTCCGTCAAACAACGACCAAAATTGAAACAGTTTTAGCATTTCTAACTTATGTAACTCAAAAAATATTTAGCCCCAGTCAAAAATTACCTACAATATTGTAATTTAAATAAGGGGCAGGTTTTTGCAATATTTCTGGGTTGCATGTTTCTAGTTCCGGCTGTGAAAATTAAATGATCTGTAAATGTATAGCATTTTCCTGCAACTCAAACAGTAAACGCGATTTTCTGAATCCGTTCCTATCGTGACATTTCTAGGCGTAATCTGAAGATTCTAAGGGATTTAAGCTAGAAATCGTTCAAAAATCATAATTAAAATATGTAGATTGATTGATTGATTGATTAATAGCAGGGTTTTGAAGTGGGTTAGTTAGCCCGGTTTACACTTTGACTTTATGGTCTTTTGTGCGCCCACTATTCTTTCAAAGTAGATCTATGTCTTCAGCGAGTTGCAGGATATTTTTTACGAGGTTTTCATGTCTGCTTTCTCGTTTCCCTCTACCGTTGCGTACCCTGGCACCGATATGAGCTGAACTACATTCTTCTCACACAAGGAAGTCAGGAAGTATAGACATTCCCTCGTTAATTTAGAATCAATGCGAGGTGATTCAAGTGCTTTTAAAGCTGCTTGACTGTCAGATAAGATACTTATGCGTTGTTGAATATACCCGCGTTATGCATTTTCCTGGATACATTGCATTATTGCAAAGATTTCAGCTTAAAAGACTGTGATCTTATTTCCCATGGGCACACTAATGTTCTCCTTTGGTCTTTGGCCATATATTCCGGCTCCTGTGTCTTCTGCTGTGCGGGAGCCGTCTGTGTACCAGACTAACACCCTTGAAAACTGATGTGGGCTTTCTTGGGCCCAGTCATTGCGATTGTATCTCACTGTAAATGGTTTGTCAAAGGAATACTCTGGAAGAATATAGTCGGTACCCATTTGAAGGATGGGGTTATCTTCTACTACTCCCTGTATTCGTTTGTGTCCATATCGTTCATGGCTGGTGTGCCAGTTACCGGAAGAAAGAAGAAAATATGTAGAGTCCATTCCAGTTGATAAGGCGAAAGCAAAGAATGCACAATTTTCTACCCAAGGTTTACCGGCCAAATAAATGACCTGTGCCAACAATGCCAGTTTAAGCCGACTCAATGAGTGTGTAGGCAGGACTATGTTGCAAGGTACCGTCTTGGCTGAAAAATACTCGCCTTATCAACCGGAGCAGGCTCTATTTATGTGCATCTACTTTGCATTAACTGTGCAGTTACTTTTTTGTACTAAATAATAATAAAACTATCGATCTTTCTTAAGTATGAAAATATTTTCGCTGATAATAAACATGGGCTTAACAGCACTCCAATACCGTGGAATTAAAGGATAGTGTAGTGAGAAATCTTAAAATGTACTTGGACGGAAGGCTAACTTGGGGTTTGCATATCAACAAAAAATTATCCGAAACTAACCCGAGGCCCAGAAGGCTATGCCGAATACTAAATGGAATCCTGCCCAATCAAAATAAAATGTTGTACCCACATATGGTAGCAATGTCTGAAGGGCAACTTCCCAAACCAACTTGAATAAACTCAAGTTATTGTAGATCAACAACCCCGATTTGATTTATGATAATATTGATCAATGCGAAGGTGTAGTACATTATAATCTACAGCGCGTGTCAGGGTGAGAGTGTAGTACAGGTTTCTATGGACTTTGCACACCTTATGAGAGTTGACCGTAAAACGTTGCCAAATGTAAGCGCCTGAACGGCAGCGTAAGTTTGCTTAAATCAAGTAGATCCAGGCAAAGACTGTCCAGCTAACTCTTAATTAGTAGTTACGCCGACAAGCGACAACAAAGGCGGATTACATTACGATTGACAGCTGCTGGATATCTTTAAAGCAATTTTAAGTAGAAGTTTTGGAATACTGGTGTCCATATGAGCTTGTACTACACTCTCGCCGCGAAACGCTTTATAGTTAAACGATTGCTGCACATCAGACTAAAACAAAAACTGCCGATAGACATTTTAAACAGTAACAGGGACTTAATGCTAACGTTACCAAATTGCCCGATTTAAAATGTTTATCAATAGGGGTCAGGAATACTTATTATGTTATAAGTTATAATATATACCGCTAGGGTTCAGAAATTGTGGAGAATAGTGAAATAATGTTCACAATTGTAATATTAACTCTTTCATGAAGAACACTCTGTGTTATAATAATATTAATAATAATAATTATATATATATATATATTGAGATGGTATCGCGTAGCTTAATTAATTATTTATTTATATAAATAAAGGATACATGCATATTAAATCACACCTAAGGGTTGTTTCTTTTGTGGATAGTTTTTTTTTTCGATTCATTTAGATACAGACTTGTTTCTTGTTAGATTGAAATTACAGTTGAGGCATATGCTATGGTGTTTAGCACAAAGAATGAGTTTACAAAAAAAGTAACCAACACAAGAAGATTTTATAAAGGAGACATTAGCTGTCTGGAAGGATTTTATTTGTAGCAGTTTGGAGTTCAGAGATGGACGAAAATTCTGGAGAGTGCAGTTAGTGATACTGAAATCAATTTGAGTGTTATAAGTGGCGTCAAATTATACTAACAACTTATTGGTCAATTAATATGTTTAGATTTATTTTAAAATTTATTATTAATATCAAGTTACTATATTGCAAATTCTGGTATATATGTGTATGTATCTATAGAGATTTATTATTATTTATGTTTACAAAAAAAAGAAAATTAATATTTTTCGTCTTTGAAAAATAATAAATTATTAAAACGTATAAAAGGTTTTTCCTTATATATTTGAAGGGTTTGAAATGTGATAATACATAGTTCTTGTAATACAATTCATGGAGAGCTGCATACCTGAGAACTCCTAGTTTTTATTTACATCGAATAGAAGGACATCTGCAAGACGTCGGAAAGGTTTTCCTGAGGCGCAGGTTGGGGAGTCCGGATTCCTTTTGAGACTGGCCCATGTCAAAGTAAGTTTAACATTTACCAATATGGAATGAATAATGATAACTATGATAAGAAAAACATATGACATTTTACCTGTGAACGTCAATATTATATTTGATATTTAAGTGTTGCGTTAACTTGGAGAAAAATTATTCATAAAGCACTAGCCGACTGTATTTGCATGATAGCAAGATAAAGTAAGTAAATAATTCTTTCCAATGTATGTCATACGAAATAAGCAATTTTGACACAATCAGAACCGACTACTGAGGTGATTTTTATGCACTACCGAGCTTATAACCGTGGTATTTGTATTGGTATAAACATTGTATAAACTTATTCGGCTATCTCATATTTAGCCTGGCGCCCAAAGTTAATTTGTACTTCATAACATTTGAAAACACTTATTAAGTTTTATGTCTTTTAAAGAAAATTGTTTAAACCAACATAATTGATAATTTAATTTATTCATTTAAATTCAGTCACTATCAGTCATCTCATAAATTTGTCGCTTGCCAACGTGGGGCTCAATTGATTGTACTATGCTAACTTGCTTGCTTTAAGGTACCAATTTATTCATTACATATAAATTTGTCTTTAACAAGGGGTTGTTTTTATAATTGGCTGAAATATAACAGGCTGAGTTAATACCGATTGAATTAAAGTAGATTGTTTGCTTATTTAATATAAACTATCTATTTGAGTTAATAAAAATAATAAAAGCTTTGCTAGTTAAAAATAAAGAATTATAGGTGGTTGTTGGTAAATTAATTTATTTATTTAAAATTTCACTTATTAATTTAAAATAAATGGTAAATTTTACTTATGCAAACAAGGAGTAAAACTAAAAAAGAAGCTCAATTTAATAAACTAATAGCAGGAAAAATGGAAATAGATAAAGAGGTAAGTGAAGTAGTACAACAGGAGGAAACTCAAGATAGCGAGAGGACAGAGGAAGTTGAAGAAGTAGAATCTACAGGGGGCAAACAAGAAAAAGCAAATATGGAACAAATTATGAGGATGTTAG
>JABXWE010028056.1:0-10564 GCA_014611495.1 Limonius californicus
AAGGTGCTTCTTCAAATTTTTTGTTAGGTGAAAAAAACACCCAAGTATTTCTGCATTAGGAAACCCATCTTTGAAGGCGTTAATAGCGGCAAGTTCATAATCACAGGATATTTTATTAGGATTTAAGCTAGGTTCCAATTCCTTTAACTGAGCAATCATCAGGGAGTAAGATACCGCTTGTTTATTTTGTAATAGAACGTAAGCCACTGGATGAACACATCCAAACCTCTGAGCCATGATGACATACACCTGATGAAACAATTGTGGTGCCGATGTAAAGGTTCCGTCAACAAACCAATGTTTTGATTCCTTGAGAACCTGCAACAACAATAGCGTTAACACGCATAGATTTTATTCCTATTTTACATTAAAGAAATTTTTTAAATTACATTTGTTTCGCACATTTTTTATGTTGAACAAATTAAACATGGAGATGTTTAATTATCCATTATTTATTGTCATTATTTTATTTGTATAATTATATGGAAACGGGTTCTATGATGTACAATTCACCATCCTAGCACATTTAGTTTAACAGGAACAAATACCAACTATAATTTTTAAAAGTACTCTGTATATTTTTTAATAGGTTCTTGTAGAACGAGAAATTCTCTGATAAAATGTTTCTTTTTAATTTTGAAATCGGCTAATTGCAGTTGTCTAACTACCGCCTCTTAATTTACATGTATTTATTTGTGGTATGTCTTGAAATTAACTAATATGTTATTTTGTATACTGTTGACAAGTTTTCCGTACAATATCGATTTATATCATAGGAAAATAAATAAATATTGTATTATTATAATAAAAAAAATATAACCAACACACATTTCTAACTTCTGCAGTTAAAAGGTAAAAAACGAAGCAATATACTACAGAAATTATTTAGAAATTATTATGGCCTAATTACCTTTAAGTTTTGCTGCCGACCAAATATCAGGATTCTATTTGGCACCGGTCCGCTGTCGCTGAGCAAAAAATTTTCTGGAACACCATTTACCATGTAGATTTTGTATTGCTCTGGGATTATTAGGTCTTCTACTTTTAGAGGTGCGGGTGGTGCAGCATTCAACTTGTTACGTTTCCTCCTGATCATCTTCTTTAGTGCTCCATGCTTAGACAAAGCAACTTGCGCACCTTGCGAAGATCCAACCACGCACGTATTAATTATTTGAGCCGGTTGTTCCATTGTATCCTCCGCTCTTCTCTTTATGCAAGTTTTTATCATTTCTGCCTCAACTTGAGCGGCTGAGCTGTCGTGACAATGCTCACCCAGCCTTTTCACAATCACATTTTCACAAGTGTGGAGGCGAGCTTTGCAGCGAACTTTACCGTCTATGCTCCTTCGATCACATCTCCAAAACTTTTTAGTTCCATATGCACTTGTTCGGTCGAACACGTATAAAAACCCATCACTACTAAACTTCTTCATACCCTTCTTACTTAAAATTTCCATTTTCGCAGTAAAATTAGTAGGTACTCACTAAAGCGAACTTCGATTTAGTTTAAAGGAAAAATAATGAAAACATATCTTGTAAACATTTCCTGTGGAAGCACAAAAAATGGTGGGGTAATGAAACATGTTATTGGCAAAGCGGCAAATCAGAAGAATTTAAAAATTCAAGCAAAGCGGTAAACATAAAAGAAGAAAAAACCCGCAACGGTGGTAGGAAAAAGTAAATAAAGTAATAAAAACGTAGATCCGGAAATGCAGCAAAATAAAATGTTCCAAAAGCAATTCGCAACACACTGAAGCAATAAAAACCTAAAAATATTTTAAGTAAACTTCTTAAATACAATAAAATAATAAATTTTAAAAACGACCCACCAAAGTGGCCTAGAATGCCCTTTGGTCATAAAGTGCCGCTTTCAACCGTATCCTATGGCGCGAACAACTACTAACCGTTTCAATTGTAAATGTGAAGAATTGCTAAGGATATATTTTAATAATAAATTTCAATAAGAAGGAAGCGATTATCGATTTACCTATAACGCAAAATACATTTAGGTAAACCGTTAAAATAAGAGAAAACAGAATACGATGAATAAACAGGCTAGAGATAATTAGCCATTTGCATATGCAATGGCATATTTTTACAATTTTATACAATTAATGCACATTTTGACAATTTCTGATTAATACTGCATACCTATTTCTCTAATTTTTCTATTAATTTGGTTACAGTGGACCGCGTAACAGGTTCACGATTTGGATGTGCAGTATTAAATAAAGTGCACGCATCGTCGTGAGTTCTTTTTATCACGGTATCCGATCATCATCAAAATTTCGATACGTTCCGTTTCTGTTAAACGTACGACTAAATTTTAATCACTTATTAATACTAACTGTCACCGAATTGACATTACAGATTTGCAGTTGTTCAATTTTAAACATTTTCTAACAATTGCCTACTATTGCCTTTTGTTTATCTTGCAATAAGTGTACCTGACGAAAAATGTTGCCCGTGACGAAAATAAATGTTTATCGTGATTGTTCTTGAAATTTTTATTATGCAAATGTATGATATTTTTACATGGCTGTATAGAGAATAAAAAGCACTAACTGGCCATGCCATAAAAAGTATAGGTTAATATTTAAAAAAAATGTCGATGACGTTATAGCTAAAACATATGACAATCGAAAAAAAATGAAACCCGCTTGACTTCTTTTTATGGGGCCATCTTAAAAGTACAGTGTATACAAACAGACCAGACTATTTGGAAAATATAAAAATTCGTATCCGCGAGCATATACGAGCAATATCTGTAGCAGGTAACGCCAAATTGTGGCAAATAACTTGATAGGAAACTTTTGTTAGAAACTTTTTTTCGTAAAGTTATTATTTAAGGTTGTAGCATCGATGTTCCTTACTTTTTATTCACCCTGTATATATACATTTTTGCATCGTGTGCGGTTATGATTTTAAGATAATTTAATATTATTACTTATAAGCCAGTACTATATATTTCGTATTCCTATCCGTAATATATTTGTATAGATTATGGCACCGCTATACAATATTTAGATTTTTGCATCGTGTGCGGTTATGATTTTAAGATAATTTAATATTATAAGCCAGTAGATTATATTTCGTATTCCTATCCGTATTATATTTGTATAGATTATGGTACCGCTGTACAATATTTTTACACAATTTCAAGTACATATATATATATTTGCATGCGTTCAAACGTCCCTGCGTTCGAAAGTACCTGCGTTCTAACGTCCCTGCGTTCAAACTTCCCGGCGTTCAAACGTCTCCGCGTCCAAATGGCCGCGTTCAAACGGCCGCGTTCAAACGGCCGCGTTCAAAAGTCCCATTCCGCGAAAACTACGTTGCTGATAATAATTGCATCATTTACTATTGACTGTGCTCTGATTTTAGATTTATCAACATTATAATATCTACCGATATAATACCGGCGAACAAAAGAGATGAAAAATAATTTTGGAGACTGTATTGTTAGTATTGTTGAATACACCCCTGGATTCTTTGCCTTCTTTTTAGCAGACCAACCTCATGCCCGTGGAAATTTACTCCAGTACGATTTACATTTACTGAAAACGGAATTGGGTTTCCTGTTTCAAAGACTTGGGATTTGTAAAATTTCTTCTCATGGGCACCGGCGTGTTTCCCATATTATCAAATCTAAAAACAACCACAATCCATTCTCAGATATACCGAGGAAGAAAATGAACACAGCATACTTAAGCAGTTTCACACAATATTATATTTATTAAATAAAGCTTCCATAAAATTGCTGCAAACGGTCAAAATAAATGAATAATACTGTTTACATTTCCCTTTTATTCATCTTCATTTATTTGAAGATAATAAGGATGACGACATCAAACGGAACTTTCATTAGTAGCGATTGGATTCCATGGTTTTGCGTCATTTGCTGTAACTGTTTTTCGGCTATGATGCCACACATATATTATTTCTTTACACTGTTTACAAACATGATATTAATTTGGAGAATTTAAAGCAAACTACTGAAGTTTCCTTTTTTGAATGATTTGAGAGTTCGATTTCCACATTGCCACTCTTCAAATTTCCAAAGCAAATACAACATAAAGCATCTTATAATTGGTTGTTAAATCACAGTAGTCTGAGTTTACCATAATTAACCAATTCGGAGAAATAATAACGGGTGTTCAAAAACTAGTACGTTTGGAGTAGGCCATGAGTTAACAAAACAAGAGACGCAGTATGTCTTTACTTAAACATGAACCAAAATAAACGTCAAAATAAATTGAGGTTATAAACGAGGAACTTTAATTTACACTTAAAAATTAATTCATGAACAGCAAAGTGAATTACAGCTATAAACTAAAAATTTAGTTTACAATTTAATTGATTAAATGATTAAAATGTCCACCATCAGATTCAATACATTTTAAAACCCTATTTGTGACTCCATTAACTGCATTTATTAGAAACTGAGGCATATTATTTATTTCTTCAAACTTCTCATTAATTCGTAGTCTTAATTCTTCCAAATCATTAATAGGGGTTTGATATATTGAATTTTTGATGAAAGGCCATAAACAGAAATCACAAGGGGTCAGGTCGCAAGATCGTGCAGGCCAGGGAACTTCAGTGTTTCTGCTAATAAGTCTATCATCATAGAATTCCCTAATTAATCGTAAAGTTTCGACTGTACAATGTGGTCTTGCTCCATCCTGCTGGAAATAACCCTCACGTAATTCATCATCATGAAGTTCGTTGAAAAACGGTTGTAAAATTTCCTGTCTATATCTTTCTGCATTAATGTTACCATTAAAAAAATTGGTCCAATTAAACGTCTTGCACTGATAGCTGCCCAAACACCTATCTTTTCAGCATGCAGAGGTGCTTCAACATACGTATGAGGATTATCCGCAGACCAGGTACGATAATTTTGCGAGTTAACATATCCTTGTCTGTAAAACCAAGCTTCGTCAGTAAAAAACGTTTTCTTAAGCCTTTCTTGATTGTTGTTAAGCACACGTAAAAACCACTGACAAAAACGTAGCCTTTCAGGAAGATCATGTGGCAATAGCTCATGAACTGCAGTTAAACGATAAGGGTACAAGTGGGCATTTTTACGTAAAATTGTATGGCAAGTTCCTACAGAGAGGTTTACTTGCTGCGACAAATGACGAACAGAAGTATGGGGCTCGTTCTGCATAATCTCAGTCACTTCTGCAACGGCTTCATCTGTACGCTTTTTTGGTCGCCCACCCCCTTTCGATACAACACAGCCACTCTCACGGAACCGGGCTACACATCTTTTCAAGGTTTCTGCAAACTGCTGATGCACAAAAACCACATTTGGAAATTCATCACGGAATTCTGCAGTGCAGTTCTCTACTGAATAAGTCCAAACTCCGTCTACTTTTGTTGCATTGCGGAAATAACTTTCAACTATGAAAATTTTTTGTTCTAACGAAAACACCATTTTGTAATGCGCAAATTCTACCTACAAGAAATAATTTTTAGTACATAATGCGATTTTGGAACTAATTACTTACAGGAGAGACAAGTAATCAACTGTCAAATAACAATTATTTAGATAACCTCAAAACATCAGGTGTTTGCGGCTCGGCAGCTGGTTATGAAGCGACATACATTTACCGACGCATAACTGATGCACAGCCTACTATAAACGTGGGAGTTTTTGAACACGGTTTACTAATTATAATACAAAGGCTAACCCGTTCAAACATTTTACAAATCCACCTTTTATTCAAATACAACAAAGTAGAAGTGAGCAAGAAATAAGCATCCTTAACGAGGGAACAGTGTTCCTTTTAATTAGAGCTTTTGACTTTTCAGGAACTTGTTATCGAGGGATTTAAGTGGAAATAAAAATTTTTCCTACCAGCTTTAGAATTCAGCAAAACAAAGTCAACAAATTGCAGTTTAAATTTTTAAAATATCATACCACTTCATTTTTACTTAATACAGACGTTTTCTTCCGTCTATTATTTCGTAACCTTTTCGGTGGGAAATTGCGTGGATTTTGCTGTCATTTTTCAGTGCTCACGTCGTCCATTCCCTGGGAAACCTGACAAGTAGATAAACGGAGTTTTAGCAACGTCACCGGATGTTTATTATCGGTGAAGGAAATTTTTCAATTATGTTTGATATACTGCCTTATATTATTGGTTATATATTGTTTTGAAGTATGCTGCTAAGAATATTTAAATAATAGTAAGCCTGGAAATTATGGCACATTAAAACTAACAATTGCTCACCTTTAGGGCATATAAATAAATGACTCATAATCTCAAGAAAAAGATTATATTATTGGTCGACGGCAGTCTAAACGATACTTAACTTCCGCGATGTCTTAGTTGACTACATTAAATGGTCAGTCGGAATCCATGAAACACTTGGTTGCCAACAGGTACGGAGGCATCTTGGTTGACTAGACTAAATGATCGGTGATAGTCTATAAATTTGAAAGCTACAAGTGTTGAGACCACTCCGCTGCCTAGATTAAATGGTTCCCGGTAGTCCACAAACAACTTGGTTGTCACAAACGTAGAAACGTTTTAGACGTCATAACCTGGTAAGAAAACTAAATTAAGGAGGCGTGTGTAGTTTACAGGAGACTTAACTGCCACAGACCCCGCGCTGTCTGAGTTGACTACATTAAATGGTCCGCGGTACTCCATGGAAGACTTGATTACAACAGGTACGGAGACATCTTGGTTGACTAGACTAAATGATCGGTGGTAGTGAAAAACTTGAAAGCTACAAGTGTTGAGACCACTCCGCTGCCTAGATTAAATGGTTCCTGGTAGTCCACAGATAACTTTGCTGTCACAAACGTAGAAAAGTTTTAGACGTCATAACCGAGTAAGAAAATTAAATTAAGGAGGCGTGTGTAGTTTATAGGAGACTTAACTACCACAGACCCCGCGCTGTCTGAGTTGACTACATTAAATGGTCCGTGGCAATCCATGGAAGACTTGATTACAACAGGTATAGAGACATTTTGGTTGACTAGACTAAACGATCGGTGGTAGTGATAAACTTGAAAGCTACAAGTGTTGAGACCACTCCGCTGCCTAGATTAAACGGTTCCTGGTAGTCCACAGCAGTGGCGCCTTGTACTACAGGGCACAAGGGCACGTGCCCACCCAACCACCAAGATAAACACAGAAAGAAATTCGCATGTAATTCAGTGCATTATATTAATTTCATTATTTTAACGATGTATCAAATTTTCCTTCCGTATCACAGGCGCGGCTAATACGCTCAAAACTATTTTCCGGGGAACGCTCTGATTTGTACCTATGTAGAGCAAGATTCGGCTGCCTATCGGTTATCTTCGCTATACGCGATATACCAGGCGAATAGGGCACCGAGCACATTGTTCCCGTTTGCAGTCAACTTTTGAATTTGCACTTTGGAGCGCTGTTTTCGCGCAATCGCGTGTTTGAATTCAAAGACGAAAGTGACGTTTTTTCAATGATGGAAGTTAATTGTGTGCAAAAAGATCGACTGAGCGCATTGGTGGTCCTATCAATAGAAAAGAAGTTCGTCCTGTCTATCCCAGATTTTGACAACAAAGTTATAGACGTCTTTTCCAGCATGAAAAATAGGAGAATGGATTTTATGTACAAAAAAAGGTAAGTTTTTTCTTGTGCCCACCCTCTTTCTTAACTCACAAGCCGCCACTGGTCCACAGACAACTTTGCTGTCACAAACTTGAAAGCATTACCGGGGTAAGATAACTACATTAAGGAGGTGTGTTGTTCAAAGGAGATTTGACTGCTATAGACGTTGAAACACGACTAAATTAAATGTTCAGTAGTTGTCCAAAGGAGAATTGACGAATGATCAAATTGTCGGTGGCAGTCCAAAGAAAAACTGACTGCCCCAAATCGTAAGATTTAAATAGATTTAACGGCCGGAGGAAGTTCATGGGAGACTTGTCTATCACAGACTTTTGGATTGACTAGGTTAACGGTTGGTAGAAGTTTATGGGTTGCCAGCGGCGGTAAGATCCGACAGTATTAAACGGTCGGTGGTAGTCTAAAAAGAAATTGACTGCCACAGACGGTGAGAACTGGCTAGATGAAATGATTGGTAGATATCTAAAAAGTTGACTGCCAGAGATGATGATACTTAATTAGATTAAATGATCGGCAGTAGTCCAAAGAAGAATTCACTGTTGCACATGGTGGGACTTAACTGGAATAGGCGCTCGGTGGAAGTTCATGTGAGACTTGGCTACCGCAAACGCTGAGACTTCTTAGTTAAATGGTATAAACAGTCGGTGGATGTTCCTGGGAGACTTGGATGCCCGTGGAGGCTAAATCTGACTATATTAAATGGTCGGTGGTAGTTCAACGGTGATTTGACTGCCACAAACGGTGAGAACTTGCTAGATAAGATGACTGGTGGTTGTGCAAAGAAGAACTGATTACCACAGGTCGTGAAACTTAATTAGATTAGGTGGTCGGTCAGTTCAAGGAAGAATTTACTGTCTCAAATGGTAAGACTTCCCTAGAATAAACGGTAGGTAGAAGTAAATAGGTGATTTGGCTGCTACAAGCGGTGAGACCTAAATATGCTAAGTGGTCGGTGGTAGTCTTAGAAAAATAGATTGCAACAAACACCGAGACTTAATTAGGATAAATTACCGGTGGTAGTCCAAGGGAGACTAGACTGCCACCGTCTGAGAGATTGAATGAAGTGGTCGGGGGTAGCCCAAAGAAGAGTTAGCTGCCACATATCGTAAGACTTAACTATAGTAAATGGTCGCTAATAATACAAACAAGACTCGACTGGCATACATGGTAAGACCTAGCTTAATTAAATGATCAGTGGTAGTCCAAAGAAAACTTGCCTTCCATAGACCGTGAGACCTGCTCGTTGACGGGATTAAATGGTTGGTAGAAGTTCACGAGAGGCTTGGCTGCTACAGGCAGTGAGACGTGACTACATTACATGATCGGCGTTAGTCTAAACAAAACTGATTGCTAAGACGCTGAGACTAGATTAAATGACCCTTGGCTACTACAGACGCTCATACTTGTTTGACTAGATTGAACAGTCGATGAAAGTTCATGGGAGACTTGATTGCCTTAGACAGTGAGAGCTGACTATTAAATGGTTGGTGGTAATGCAAAAGAGACTTTGCTGCCACAGATGGTGAGACTTGACTATATTAAATTGTCAGTGATGCTCCAAAAGAGACTTGGATACTATAGGCGTTAAAACGTACTGGCTGATTTGATTAAATGCTCGGTATCAGTCACCTTCGTGAATAGTATAATTGAGTAGGATGGATAACTGGATTACTAGATACGTACTTCGTTCGTACAGATGATCGATACTTCTTCTCAAGTTTAACTTAAATCTGTATTATATTATTGTATTAGTTATTTGGCTGGAATTAGTAGCTGAGAAGATTTTATCTTTCAATCACAATTAAAATCCTTTTGGTTATTACAGTTGGTTATCCGTAAGATATTGCAACTATTATAAAGATGTATATATATTGCTATGTTATTTACCCTAATTTATTATTCTTATAAGCTATACTTATACTATGTTAATTTTACTAGATAACCCTTATATGATATGATTTTTGGCTTCGTAATGACTTTCGAATATGTAAAAGAATACTATTTTGATGGTAGTAATCCTGATTTTACCTGAAATTGTATGTAATTAGTTTGATTATCATGCAAAGAATGTTATTTGAGAAGTTATTATGATTAAATATGACAAATGTATACCTGATTAGAGTAAAAGGTCTTGTACGATCATCGGAGGATACTACGATGTGGTTTGTTAGAGAACAAAGTGATGTGCTGGTGCATATTCCTTAGGGAATGAGGATATAGACGTGTATGTGCGAAGTAGGCGATGTTTTCGGTTGTTCTGGGAAGTGTAGGAGCTCTGGATTATAAAATTTGTTATTATTTTTGTATTTATTTTTTAAATATGTATGTAACAACTTTAATTTATGTTTCAATATGGAATTATTAATATAATTAATTTGTTTGTTATGTAAAGGAACGGTAGAAGAAGTTTTATTATTTAGAAGGAATTTGTTTAGTAATTATTTGTAAAATTATAAGAATGTTGTAAATTTGAGGTTAATTTTGTTATTTCTATGTATAATTGATGTAAAGGTTATTTATGTATTTCTGTGTATTGGTTTATAATTATCTTTGATGTTTATTGTGTTTTTGATAAGTTTTATGTGAAATTTTGTTAAAATTTAATAATTTTAACATGTGTAATTTATTATCTCAGATTTCAGTATGTTGGATGTCAAAAATTTCTAAATTTTATCAGGATTGTGATTCTGAAGTTTGTTTGTGAAAATTTAGAGTATTAATGTTGTTATTAACTTCTTTCTAAAGTTTTAAGTCAGTAAATGTTATTGATAAGCTAAAGCTTTTCTATTGGTCCATTTTGGGTTTGATATGTGCAGAATGATACTAAATTGGTAAATTTTGGAATTTAGTCTGGTTTTAATGTTTATCGAGTAAGCACGCTTTATGTGTGAGCTCTAATTTCAAAACTTAAAGTATATTAAGAGCTACTAT
>JABXWE010028060.1:0-12452 GCA_014611495.1 Limonius californicus
ACCTTCATACTAAAATAATTCACAACTACCGTGACGTTTATTTCTGTTTTTTAGTTGTCGGTATAGTTGGTTGCCTACACAATAGGCGTAATTGACGCGTTTTTTTTAAGTATACATAGGCAATGTATAGTAAAAAGAAAAATTCCCTGTATATTCTATGGGTTGTGTTAAAATGAGGGCATCTTATAGCCGGATGTTTTAGCAGTCTGATTTGGGAATTTGATCTTATTAACTTCTTCTGTTTTGCAGACCGTTTGAAGTCGGACCCACCCTATTATTGCAGAGAATGTAGAAGAGTTTACAAGTGTTACGCCTCTGTGTACAATCATATGAATTATGAATCTAAAAAGGAACCACAATTCTGTTGCTCGGTGTGTTCCTCCTATAAGTTTTTTCTAAAAGGAAATTTGAAAAGACATTTCACACGTCAACATAGTAAAGTAGACTCTAACTTTTAATATTATATTTCCAAGAAGTTGCATCGAATAGATATATTAGTGACTCAATTTATGCAAATATCTAATAAATATAATTTTTTCTCTAAAGAATAGTCTAAACAAGGATTTATTAACTTGGTTCTCTTCATTAGGTTAATTTAAAGTATTATATCAGCCATTTAGTGTATTAAAATTTGTTTTTATATCAAATAGTATCAAAATATAAAATATAATCTCAGTTTACATCTTACTGCGAAGTGCTAAGTTTATGGATCAGAATTTATATCAATATTGAAGCTAGTATCAGTATATATAGGTTGCACTTGCGTATTATTAAGAAATTATACTTAGTTAATAAATTCTTTTAATTTTAGGTCAAAGGCGGTAGCATATACAGCACGTGGAAAAACATAAATATAAGGGATCGTTATGACACCCCATTAAATATGAATGTAGAAAGCTCCCAGAATTAGTGTTCCATCTGTCCATTCACAACTAAATGGAAGGGAAATTTGAAATCTTGTAGATAGTGGAAGCGGCGCTTGGCTTCGGAGTTATTCTACCAAAATCGCTCAGGTCCGAATCCCGAGCACTTTCCCATGGTATTTGTGGCGTTTTAGATGAAGTTGCGTAGCTGCAAAAAAAGACATTTTTTAACAGAAGGGCATAAAGAAATTAGAATAGGATTTGCACTCCAATATCTTAATAGAAATTATGACTTATGGAGTAGGGCTGCTTTTTAGATCGAAAAGATTTTCCAACCGTGTAGTTATCGGAGAATATATCCAGAAATCGGCGGTTTGAGCAAAGATATATTCATAGTTGCAATAATAGTGGTCGTTTTTCGGTTAACGGATGGAATTGGATAAGCACTTGCTTTAATATAGAAAATCGTGTAACAAGAGACACTTATCGAAATATTTTGATATTGAATACCTACCATTGCGTTACCAAGTGTTATTCAAATATTATTGCTTAATATCTTCGGCTGATTATAACTAATAAAACACCAAACCGAGATATGCGGAGAAATCTACATACATATAGTATTATCAGGGAGCGGCAAATCCACTGCTTTAAAAAAACATTGTTTGCAGGACATTATTTAAATACATTTCAAGTCGTAGTCCCCTGAAAATGTATGGAATTTGAAGTGTTTATAAAAATAGCAAACACTTTCCAGTTGCAATTAGAGGTATTTCTTGTTGAGTTTCCTAGTTTGAGTGGGTCGATAGAAAATGGAACAGAAAAAAAGCATCGTGTGTGTCACCGGTGTAGTAAAACCTAAAGCTTTTATTGTCTCCGAAAAGTTAAAAGAAGAGATCAGATCCAAACGCATCTTCAGGACAGGCATGCTGAGTGGATTATTTCGAAATAATTCTTCAGTCAGTCATTGCAACCATTCTGAATTGATTTATGGTTGTAAAAACATCCAAAGAAAAATGTTTTCGAGAAAAATATAGTACATATGCTTGCTTTTACTATAACTTATTTTTCCGTAACTGGCTTTTCTTCCAATTCTGCTACAAAAATTAAATATAGAAATGTTGGGCTTAAACTGACGCAACTCTCCAGAATTATTCCTTGTAATACTTGAATTTTTGATACAAAATCACAGCAACATCAATACCATTACAATAAAATGTGTGTTTTCTCCTTAAAAATGATCACTTTTTTGTTTTTGTATGTATATAGAGTTATTCACAAGAAGGTTACATTTTCAAGTTGCCATAACTTTTTAGAAACTCAACGGATGAACAAACTAATAACACATTTACGTTCGTAAAATAATGTGGATTGTTTTTCGATCGCTTTCCGTCAAAAGTCAGTTTCACGCCTATTAAATTTTTAAATCATTTACAGTTTGTTATGTTTGAAAATGGTTGTAACCACACAAGTGAAAATCCATCTTATTCGGTGTTATTATGGCTACCTAAAGAATTTTTCTAAATACTCCTACGACTATCGACAAACTGAAAAATTCAATTTCGCAAAATAGAAAACAGATTATTGCTTGTTCAAGAACAAAATGGCAGACATATTTAACATTTAAGTTAATTTCAATAAATGCAATTTCTTTACGAATAGAATTTCATTTGCTTATGCGTTGCATTTTCAAAAAGTTGTAGCTGTTTCAAAATATAACTTTCTTTTGAATAACCATATATTATTTTTTATTATTTAGGATTCAGCTTTTAATTTTCAATGGACTAGTTACGAATAATTTTTTATACTACACACTTTATGAATATTTTTAAATTTTTGTATTATGTAGCGTTTCAGAGTTGCCGTGCGGCATGGAAAAGATACAAATACAAGGTTGTGAAACTTATTTGTGAGGCACCTTTAAGACATAAAATTTAATCCCTTCCACACAAAGGTTTGAAGTATGGTAATGCTATTGTAACCCATAAAAACAGTGGCGGCTCGTGAGTCAAGAAAGAGAGTGAGCACAAGAAAAAACGTACCTATTTTTTGTACATAAAATCCATTCTCCTATTTTTCATGCTGGAAAAGACGTCTATGACTTTGTTGTCAAAATCCGCGATAGACTGAACGAACTTCTTTTCTATTGATAGGACCGCCAATGCGTTCAGTCGATCTTTTTGCACACAATTAACTTCCATCATTGAAAAAACGTCACTTTCGTCTTTGAATTCAAACGGTGTCTGCAAATCGGGAACAATCTGCTCGGTGCCCCATTCGTCTGGTATATCGCGTATAACGAAGATAACGGATAGGCAACCGAATCACATGGGGAACAAATCAGAGCGTTCCCCGGAACATAGTTTTGAGCGTGTTAGCCGCGCCTTCGGTGCGGAAGGAAAATTTGATACCATCGTTAAAATAATGAAATTAAAATAATGCACTGAATTACATGCGAATTTCTTTCTGTGTTTATCATGGTGGTTGGGTGGGCACGTGCTCTTGTGCCCTTAGTACAAGCCGCCACTGCCTAAAAGACGCGTGTTGTTAAATGCCAGGTTCAGTGGTTCTAAAACATTTATATTTTATTAAACCTGAGAGTACAATTTTTGCTAAGTGCAATGAATTGTTTATTATTTACATTTATAAGAATAAAAAAGAAACAAAACAATTACCAGCTTGATATAATATGCCAGCATTATTATATAACTGAGAAAATAAATTACATAAAATCCATGTGTATGATTCATTTTGAAAATCACATTAGTTTACAAAGAGAAACTCTTCATTGTATATAACAAACCAAATTAAGAACTTAACATTATTATCTTGGTTGGTTAATATTATTTTTGTTTGAGAACTTCTGAACACTCATTTCAACAAAATAAACCCGACGTGCTACTGTGAAAAGATTGCGAATACTGGCAACAATGTCATTTTTTGTCCCATAAGAAAACCATTGCCCTATCTTTTCCATGCTGCACGGCGACTCTGAAACGCACTATAGTATCGTTTTAAGAATCAAATTCACACAACAATCAATAACTTTCTGTTTATTTTCTAAACCAATAAGCCAGAAAAGAACATAACCATTCCGTAAATACACAATCAGATAACAAAGAATGTCGTGATTAAAAAACTAATAAAATTGGTGGTAACGAAGCAGCTATTTAAAAATTAATTGGCATTTTTAAATTTGTTTCCCACAACTTGAGATTCTGGAGATATAAATCCAATTCAATCTCAATACAGCCGTTATTCATTTTTGTTAGATTTTTGTACAAAATGCATTTTCAAAACATATCTAACGCTTTTCTTCTAACATTATAATTCGTATCTAAACAACATAATAATGTAATAGAATCGTTTAAACATACAACGTTGTTGCAGACTTCAAGAAGGCGTGTGTTAACAAGTTGTAGAAATATCCGCAATTTCCTTGTGAACGTTGTGAAAAGATATACGAGGGTTGACTTTTATATTTCGGGATTAGAGAACAAAAACAAATATTTATCATCGAAAATGGCTTTATTGTTTTTCAAAATATTTTCCATGAAGATCAGTACACTTTTGCATGCGTGAGAACCAATTTTCGAAGCACTTTTCCACTTTCTACTCCGATTGTGGTATCTCCAAAACATGCATTTGAACGCATCAACCGCTTCTTCAGGTGTCGAAAAACGTTGACCTCGCAATTTATTTTTGATGTTCGGAAATAAAAAGAAGTCATTGGTTGCCAAATCAGGACTATTCGGAGGATGACACATCAAATCGACGTTTTGAGTGCTCAAAAAGTCACTTGTTCGAGCCGATGTGTGAGAGCTCGCATTGTCGTGGTGGAGAATGATCCGTCTTCGGCGGTTGGTTTTCCTTATTTTTCGAAGACTTATGGCAAACAAATGGTTGCATACCATTCAGAATTAACCGTTCTACGTTGCACCAATGGTGCGGTTGAAACATGTCCAAAAAAAAACAGGCGACCATTTGGTTCGAAGTGCTTCGAGCACGAACGACTTTTGTTGGGTTTGGCTCGCCTTGGAAGACCCATACAGTCGACTGCTGTTTACGTTAGGGCTCATACGCGTAGATCCACGATTCGTCACCTGTCACGATATCATACACATGTTTTGAAGCACCGTGATTGAACGTTTTGAGCGTTTTTTGCGACCAATTGACACGAGCTTGTTTTTGAGCGATTGTCAAATTATGTGGGATCCACGCGAACAAATCTTTTTTACGGCCAAATGTTCACGCAATATTGAATGTATGCTGGTCCCACGAATGTCCAAGGATACCTCAATCTCACCAAAGTCACATGATGATCTTGCAGCATCAGTTTACGCACCGCATCAATGTTTTTCGGAACAACAACCGATTTTGGACGACCTTCACGAAATTCGTCGTTGAGCGAACTACGACCACGATTGAATTCGGTAAACCATCGATAAACACTGGTCCTTGATGGTGCTTCATCGCCAAAAATCGAATTATGTTCATCGATGCACTGTTGTTGAATTAATACACGTCGAAAGTTGTAAAAAATAATCACACCAAAATGTTCACGATTTAATTTTTTGGCCAATATGAATTTTTCAAGTTACTGTAAAGGAGTTGAATGCAACATCGTCGATACGATTGTACTTCTGAAAAGCATTTTCAGAGTTAGCATTTGTTTAAAAACCTTTCGGCGGGGTTTGTATTCAAATTAATGACTCTCCTCGTATTACGGTCACATTAGAGGAGTAACAAGGCCATAAACAAGAACATTCACACACGACAGGCAAGCCAAGCGCAGTTTCGCACCAACACGGTAACCCGCAAAGTCGGGCCCTGTTGTGCCTAGCACAAACTAGCTTAGCTTTGCCTCACACCGCCTCGACACTGCACAAGCGGTACAAAACGAGGATCATGATAATGATGATGAAGAGTAGAAAAGTAAAACGTTGAAGTAAAAGAATTTGGTTGTAGACCCTCAAATATTTAGAGTAATAACAGTTCCATTAAAGACTGGAATGATAACATTCAAATATGTACTACAGACTTGTATAAAAGTGAAGAAAAACGCTTCTCTTGTATATGGAAATTTTAATGTATCTTATCTAAAAAATAAAAATACATGGTAAAACATATTAGTTTAAAGGATATTTACCATAAATTGCAAACCTCATTACTTGGAGAAGGCTACGTCTAGGTGTAGATACAAATGGTATTATTTTTAAATTAATACCAAACTACTATCATGGACGGACCAAATTTATTTTAAAATTTTTAGAAGGGTTTCCATCCGTCTTAAAGGACAGCCTTTAATTTGCCTTTTATCTACTTCGGAGCGACTAATAACCCTTTTATTGTGAATTTGGAAGGAAGTCCTAGAAAAGTTTTGAAAATACTTTACAACTCTACAAACTACAAACGAGGTTAAGACCTACCGCGCACGGGCAACTGTTGTGGTGGGCTATAAAATAATTTGACCATTTAAAAATTGCTTTCTACTTCTAGTCCGCACTGGGCAAATATACAGTTGCTGTAGTTCTAGTACGAATTGGATTCCATAGAAGTTGGGTGTAGTTGTGCTTTCGTTCTAAGAAAGCAAGGACAATGATTTTTTTGGCGTATAAGATAATAAGCCAGTGCTGCAATTAAAAAATCACAAGTGCGCAGGCATCCCGTTTTAGCAATTAAACAGTTGTTCTGAAAAAGTATCCCGTATGCGGCATGTCTAACGCGACCCTTTAGATACGAATGTCTATCTTCTGGAAGCACTTCTTTTAGGGCATCATTTATTTAAAAACTCTTATCAAATTTGCACCGTTGTAACATTATTGCCTCAAAATATTAATATTGTTCTGAAGCTTTCACAGGTCTTATAGGCCCATCGCTTTGGTGTGAGACAAGGCTGAGCTAGTTTGTGCAATGCACAACAGGGCCCGATTTTGCTGGTTACCGTATTGGTGCGTAACCATGCTTAACCTGCCTGGTGTGTGGTTTATTTTTGTGTATATGATCTTGTTACTCCTTTAGTGCGATCATAACACAAGGAGTGCCATTAATTTTTCCCCAATCGCAAATGGAGGCCGGGACCCAGTAGCGATCGCCCAGGGAATTATAAAAATTTCCGACTCTGCAGTGATTCGAACCAGGAAGCGTTGGGACTATTACATCCAAAGCTTGGCTCACTGCCACTGAGCCATCCCCACCCATAAAAATATTATATGATCAAAAAATCTTTGAATAGCGGTTGGTGTTGAATCTATGAAATTATTTGTTTCTATTAATTTTGACATTTACTTGATATCTTTCAAAAGTCAGAGGATTATAATTAAAAATGATGTTTCATAGAGAACATAAAATTTTATAATTAAAGCATATTACCGTAACGTAAATCGTGGTGAACAGTAACTGGGTTTACGCACCTCATTTATGTTTAAATGAATTCCGTGAAAGATTTCCCAACTCGGAATTTTTTTTGGCAACTGCACGAACTAGATTTAAAGAAGCGAACGATTTATATGATAGAAGTCGATCTGGAAGAAGACACTTTAGAAACGTTGTTGGGGACCGCGGTAGAGTAATGGCCTCAGCGCTTGGCTTCGGAGTTATTCTACCAAAGTCGCTCAGGTTGGAATCCTGAGCACTGCACTTTCCCAGGGTGTTTGTGGTGTCTGGGGCATGGGGTTTTTCAAGGGTGGGGTATGTTAGACCTGTGAATAGCACGAAATGTACTGAGCCGGGATAAGCTGGGAGGGATGGGAATCTTGGAGTTGCCTTTGGCAACTCCACGATTCTTTTTATAAAAAAAAAAACATTGTTAATCAGGTTAGACAACGCATGGTGAAAGAACCTACCTTATCCTTGCATAGATTATCACAAGAACAAGATTTAAGTTACGGGACGTGTCAAAACATTGTTAAACATGACTCGAACATGTTTCCTTATAAAATCCAGATCTACCAAGAGTGATGTTCTCAATTCAACATTTTTTACAAACGAATCTTATTTTTATCTATCTGGATACGTTAACTCACAAATAATGCGTATGTGGAGCGAGAATAATCCTAATTTTTATCGTGAGACTCATTTACATAGTCCTACGACTGGCGTTTGGGTTGCATCGTCCTGTTGACGAATAATAAGGTCAAACTTTTTTCAAGAAACCATAAACGCCGAAAGATACCGAAATCAAACATTTGACCCTTTCATCAATCAATTGCATGATGACTAGCTTAGAATGGGTATTTTCAGCAAGACAATGCCAGATTGCATGTTGCTGGAACAACGCTGGAATATTTAAGGCAATTTTGTGATGACAGGTTAATATCAGAAGGTTACTCAACCCAGGTCTTGCGATTTTTGTCCTTCAGACTATTTCTTATTCCAATACCATTTTTAAAACTTCGGTTCACACTTTGGATGAAGTACAACAACATATAGTTAAAAATTGTCGCTCTGTGATACCCGAACTTTTAAGGCAAGTTTTTAATAACCTGGAACGGCGAGTTAACCTATGTATTCAAGAAGAAGGCAGACACTTTCAATACCTTCTATAATTTTATTGTTAAATTTAACTGAATTTTGTTTTAGTGTTAAAATGTTTTCTTTCCTGTAATGTGTCTGAATTTTATTTTGTAATTAAAGTGCTGTTGTTTTACTGTAATGAAGTCTTTATGAATTTTATTCAATAGTACTCAAATTACCTCAGCACACATATTGTTATTATCATAGAATAATATCATAGGTAATAGAAGTAAGTAATTCTATAGATGTCTTCTACATTTCACAGCAACCGCGATCCAAGGACTTTTGAATGATATGTTAGTAATATATAGGGTCGCTAAAATGTATGGAAACGGTCAAATATCTTGGAAGTGGTTTATCGGAATTCTTTAAGATTTGGCACAAGACTATAACCAGTTAGGGTCTACTATCTGTAATTTTTACAACTTTATATTATCATTTGTTTTTGAGATCCAAGGCTAACTTGATTTTTTTAGGTAGCACTAGGGGTCAATTTCACCATTTTTGAAACCACCATTTTTTTTAATTCAGTAATATAGTACATGCGTATTTTATCTTTTAAATAAACTTCAAAAATGTAATACACTCAACAAAACCAGGTCTTAGTTAGCTTTGATAATGTTGTCAGTAGGCTGTCATTATTAGCTCTTTGTAGTCGCTGTGTAATAATTATTGTTTAAAATGGAACATTTAAGTGAAAACGAGAAGATCCAAATTTTAAAGATGATTGAATACGGTGACAGGAAAAGAAGCTGCGCTGAAGGAGTAGCTCTTTTCAATGAAATTCATCCTGAGCGAGGGCCGATCTTCATATCAACGGTTTCAAAGACATTGCAGTTAAACAATGTTACAAATGACGACAACTCTTTGAATATAATGTTAGACGTTATAGAAAATCCAAACACTTCTGTACAACAGTTGGCATTGAACCATAATATGAGTAGAGGATGAATTCAAAAAATATTGAAACGGGAAAAGTACCATCCCTACAAAATTCACTTGCTGCAAGAATTGAGCGAAGATGATTTTGACCGCAGGATTGAATTTTGTGAAATAATGATGCACATGATATCACAGGACGGCAACTTCATTAACAACGTGCTGTTTTCTGATGAATCTACTTTTTGTTTAAATGGACATGGTAACCGCCATAACTGTAGATTTTGGTCAGACAGTAATCCGCATTGGATGGAGGAGGTTCATACCCAGCGCCCACAAAAAATTAATGTTTGGTGTGGCATCATTGGTCAGAATGTTGTAGGTCCCTTTTTCCATAATGGCAATTTAACTTCTGAGCGATATCTGTAACTTTTGCAACAACAAGTTATACCCCGACTAAGACAAATATTCTCGAACTACGAAAATTCGAATCGGCCAGCTGACACCATATGGTCCCATCAAGACGGAGCACCACTCCATTTTGGACTTCATGTACGGCAGTATTTAAGTGAGACATTTCCTGGTAGATGGATAGGGCGGAGAGGAACAATCGAATGGCCAGCCAAGTCACCAAATTTAACTCCGCTCGACTTTTTTATGTGGGGTCATGTCAAAAATCGGGTTTATATGTTAACAGACCAATACATTTAGAAGAGTCGCATGAACGAATCAGGAACGAAATTGCCAGTATTTCACCAAATACATTGATTGATTTGTTGCAAAACTTCGTTCAACGTGTTCATTATTGCCAAGAAGTGAACGGAGAGCACTTTGAACACCTGTTGTAATTTTTTTCCGTTTTATCTAAAATTGTAAGTTTTTTTGAAGTTCATTTAAAAAATAAAATACGCGTGTACTACATTACTTAATTCAGAAAAAATTGTGGTTTCAAAAATGGTGAAATTGACCCCTAGTGCTACCTAAAAAATCATGTTAGCCTTGGATCTCAAAAACAAATAATAATATAAAGTTGTAAAAATTACAGATAGTAGAACTTAACTGCTTATAGTCTTGTGCCAAATCTTAAAGAATTCCGATAAACACTTTCCAAGATATTTGACCGTTTCCATACATTTTAGCGACCCTGTACAGGTAACTATCCTCTATAAAGCTGTTTAGAATAAGTATTTACTTAATAGGAAATTCTTTTATAATGTCCAGCAAGTATATCCTATATATTTATTTCATAATTCGTTATTACAATTTTATTACAGTCAATTTCGTAAATGTACGGAAGTTTATCTGCACGTGGTAGTTACTTTTGTAATGTAAACAAGGGGTTAAGTCATTGATTTGCTGCCCCAAGTATATTTATCCGCCGTTCCAATTGGTATTAGTCTTTAATGATCTGTGACAATAAGAATACTACGGTTAATTTATGAAAGAAATGCGGAAATTTAGCTGTCAAGTTGTAATTATTTTTAATTTGTGTTAGTTATTGAAAATACTTTTGTGAACAAAATTTTGACAAAGTGTTTTGTATAAACATACACATTACGTTGAGCGATTGATGAGTCCTGAAATTGTAAATCCATGCTACCATTATGTAGCCACCTACAGGATTATAAAAAAATATGCTAAACAAGTAAAATCTATGAAATTCTTGAGTTGTTTGTCCTTTCTAACAATTGTATTGCTGCACTCATCGAACTAACTTTAAAATTATGTGGTTGTACCTTCATTAATTTGAATTTGTTGTAGGAGTGTACATCTTATCCAACAAAGAAACGTATCCACATGTCTGTGACATCTGTAGCAGGGCTTATAAGTATGCCAGAGGCTTAACTTCCCATAAGAAGTACGAATGCGGTAAAGACCCACAGTTCGTTTGTCCAGTTTCTGATTGTCCCCACAAATTTAAAACTAGGAGCAATTTGAAGCGCCATCTTTTTCTGAAACATGAAGCAGGCGACTACAAAGAAATCACAACGCTCTAGATGGTTGAGTTTTAAACTTTTTCATGAAATAGTGTAAACTGCATTTTTATAATTTTTTGATTTTGTATGAATAGGTATATATATTATTAATAAAATTTGTTGTTGGAAGAGTGCGTATTTTGATAGGAAAGGCGATAGAAACAGATAGTACACAAGGGAAGCACCTAGAGTGTACGAGAATATAAGTGCTGTGTACCACAACAGTTTTTATGTGATGTGAATGGATAGAAAAATGACTTGAAAGTCATGTGCTACAAAAATAGTTAGCGACATTGGTTCTTTGTCTAATACAGAGAGCAGGGGGTATGCGGTAACCGATTAAGGCTAGGCACAGTTTTCGAGGTAAGACAAAATAAGTAGGCGCCACCTTTTAGTTAGGTACAGCTAATCGAAGATCCTCGTGAAATAGCTGAATAGCTGAACCTACAGCTCACGGGAGTCGAACCTACCTTGCCTTGCTTCCTCCTTTCGGCAAATGTCTCATAAAACACGTACAACAATATGAAGTCATAGGTAATATTCTTGTATAAATAAAGAACAAGGTCTTCTGTATTAACTACAATTCCATATACAAAGCGGATCAACTAAAGCTGGTTGTAAATATTTCGATACTTGTTTTTAAAACACTGCAGATCAGTGACAAAGTTATTCTCAATGTATTTATGATAATACATACGTTGATTGATTTACTGCATAAAAATAAATATATGTATTTTAGGTTCGCAAGCATATGTAGTTTTGACTCTTAACTGCGAAAACCAGTACAAGTAGTCTCTAGCAAATCGTACAAAATTCGAGTGTAGCAAAGAACCTCAATTTTTGTGTAAATATTGCTCTTATAAAACCTAAAGAAAAGAAAACTTTGAACGGCATATGTTAAGTCAATACAAAATAGGTTCATCTCCAGAATTTTGCCTTAGACAAAATTTTAGAATTCCATTTTAAGTAACTTATGTATATTGCTATATACCGGTCCCTTTTGGTAAATTGTACTAGTGATTCGCAACTTGTAAATCAAAGTTCTCACACCTTGCAAAAATACCTCGGCTTTTACTTCTTATCTCAGGGTTTCGTGGCTTCCTTTATGTTTCTATTCTTCAGAATATTCTCATTTACTTCAATAAAACAACCAATTCCATAACTTCATATAATTACACAAATATTACATTTACCAAAACGTTAATTGCCAAACATGAAT
>JABXWE010028063.1:0-17801 GCA_014611495.1 Limonius californicus
TTGCACATTCATTTAAAGGTACTCCACACAGAACTCACATACAAATTACACCCAATTGAATTTGACGTTTTTGACAATGACATTAGAGAATTAGTTAGCAAAATAAATAAAAAAAAATAAAATTAGCTAATAAATACCTGTTGAAATTGCCTATTATTATTATTAATATATAAAGTATGAATTTCAACGAAGTATTTAAGGTAGCAAACAATTAACAAATTAGAAGTAATTGGGAGGTAGAATTACCGTTTACTGTATCTTTCTATAAATAAATTCTAATCTACTCATTACAAAATAAAAATATATGCAAGGTAATGCAAGCATATTTCGAGAAGTAATTGCCAAGGGAGGCAACAGTGCTCTTTTCTTTACACAAAATAATAATATACACAAGGCAATATAAACATATTTTTAGAAGTAATTGTGTAGGGAGGCCTAATTACCGTTGACTATAGCTCTCTGTAAATACATACTTTATCTATTCATTATTCTACACAAAAGAAAAATATATGCAAGCCAATAAAAACATATTTTTAGAAGTAATTGCTTAGGGATCGTTTACTATAACTTTTTGTAAATAAAATCTTTACCTACTCATTACTTTACACAAAATAAAAATATATCCAGGGCAGTGCAAGCATATTTTGAGCAGTAATTGCCTAGGGAGGCAACAGTACCGCCCTATTGCTTTCTATAAATAAATGCATTTTCTACTCTTTTCTTCGCCCAAGTTAATAATATGAACGAGGCAATAGAAACGTATTTTTAGAAGAAATTGTGTAGGGAGGCAGCATTACCATTGACTATGGCTTCTTGTAAATAAAATCTTTATCTACTCATTACTTTACACAAAATAAAAATATATGCAAGGCAATAAAAGCATATTTTAAGAAGTAATTGCTTAGGGAGGCAACAGTACCGTTCTTTATTACTTTCTGCAAATAAATGCATTTCCTGTTCTTTGATTTACGCAAAATAATAATATACGCAAGGCAATAGAAGCATATGTTTATAAATAATTGTACAAAGAAGCAACATGACCTTTTTTAAAATAAGTGCATTTTGTAGTTTTTCTCTACACAAAATAAAAATACTGTTAAAGCTTTTACACTGTATGTTGAAAATGAATTTTCTTGATATTCCTGTTACCATTCAACGATACTAGAAAATATGCGAGTAGAAAACTGCAAATATACATGCAAACATACAACTATCAAAATATGCACTAAGATGTGTAAACGTGTTATAATAATTAATTTTTCGATTATCAATAAAAATCGAACGTATTTACTAAATTTAATTTTACCATTTTTATCATTTTACCGTTGAAACTATAAGGGGCAAATTACTTTTCCAAAAGGGGTGCACAGTTTAATTGGTTCTGCGATAGCTGAATACACACTTGTACATTGCAAATGTGCACTTAACTTTGCTAGAAGTAATCGGCGTGTACTCAAAATAACATACGAACTGAGGATATGTTTTAAATAAAAATTGGTGAAAGTCAATGCCAATTAAAACGTTGTTCATTGGTTTTAATTTAGTAAACTCTTGATTCTTCTTTAAAGTAGCCTCAAATCAGTGTTTAAATTTTATCTGCAGAGCCACCAATTTTAGTTTTAACTGTAGGCAGTGTATTATAATACTTTCCTTTCTAAAGAAAGTTTTTGTGAAGAAATTGCAATATAAGCGAAGTTAAAACTTATATATAAGTTAACTAATATACAGTATCTGGCAATAAATACTTGTATACTCCTTGAACTTGCCAATCATCTAAGTGTGTTCCTAATCCTTTTAAAATTTAGTAATCGGTGGGGATTGGAAAGTTTACCAAGAAATTTACTTATCTTTCACCGGAAACTTGTTAAATTTAGTGAAATATGTTTTCAAATACGTATTATTTATAGAAAACCCGTACATTAAAAATTGACTGAAAACAATCGAAATATGCAATAAACTTTTTGCTTATGCACTATAAGATAAACAGCCTGTATATGCAAAACGCACAGAACAAAATTTTAGAAAAGACGTACCATTAAATACAGGAGCAGGATACTAATCATACATTAAATCGGAAGCACAGATTACATAAATTGATATAATATTACGAGTTGCTAGTAAATACGTTTTATGCAATATCTGCTATCTGCTAAATAACGGCAACGGTAACAGCTTTTTCTGCCATATAGGTATCTTATCAACTATATTTACATCGCAAAAATAATTAATGTAATGAGACGTTTCTAGCGTTTGCGTTTTGCTTTCTTAGGTCTATTCTTTCACTTTTTGTACAGATTACTGTATCGATATTATTTTAAAACCTTCAACTTCAACAAGCTCGTTATGAAACTAGGTAGCCATTTGATCTACAAATACGAAACATCTACCGCCTGCAAACAATTTCATTAAGTTAGAGAGCCATGAAATAGTCTTCACGAAAAATACTGTACTAAACATATCGATGTGGAAATAGTACTGAACCTAACTAGATGATAATTACAAATTGTACTTTCCAATTTAGTTTGAAAGGAAATTCCTTGATGTTACATTAGTGTTAATTATTTTACTATAATTTTTTTATCTATTAAATTAATTATAGGTGGTATCTCTGTGAACATGTGTAACTACTAAACTCGCCTAAATATTTATTTTTTCGGTCAACAATTCGTCGCTGCGATGAAAACAAAATGATTAATTTACGGTTGTGCTTCACAAAAAATACAGTACTAGAAAAATTGATGCAGAAATACTATTGAACATGCAGGATATTATAACATGACATTATTGTTTAGAATTTTTTCTCAGATCTTGATTTTCTACCAAATCAATCCGCACTTTAAATTCTGTATTACAAGGAAATTTTAGCAATCCCAATCATCAGTCAATGATAACTGAGTTGAATTCAAAACACATGCCTATTATTATGTCGTCCTGCAATATTCCACCAACATCACTTCCCAACATCTAAACTGGTTAATCGAAAAACGGATTGACAATATTTCAAGTATCGCTTGACCAAAAATCGCATAGCCAGGAGCATTTCAAGCATCTCAAGAGGTAGAAGAAGCCACAAATCACTGAACACCTTCATCAAGTATGTAAACGAGAATCTACACCTTGGAGGCACAGAAAAATAGCAGAATACAACCAAACACCAGATGATGTGCTCAAACTGAAAAGTTAAGAAACAGGTACAGAAAGGAATAGCAACGAACTCGTACACCGTATTTAAAAATTATGTATAACCAATTATCCCATAGAGTGGGAAACGAACTGGACACTCTAGAAACACAAAAATACACAACGCGATTTCAGAATGTGGCTAGCAACCAAACGACTGTTGAATCAGCCAAATGTTGTCTATCCATTAGCAATAAATGCTACTCATCTGATAAGGAAAAACCAACCTACTGGTAATATATATTGTACAAATTTTTAGCTTAAATACATTAGTAAGTGATCTAAACTTTCTGAACGAGGTTCGAATTACTGTTGAAACTATTCAATATCAACCACCTGCAGAAATCACGCCGACGTCAGCTCAAAAGCTTAAAACGTACATTCGACGATTACAAAAAAGGTGCCTGGTCCAGAATTGATTCCAATCGAACTCTTAAAACATCTAACTAAAAGAGCAGTGGATTATTTAACCTCACATGCTTAAGTATGGGGTACCTACCACATTTACGGAAGACTGCCCATAAAATACCAATAATAAACATGGAAGGAGTAAGAATAATACGGACAGTTATAAGTCAATTAGCTTCTTCATCATTGTCAGCCGCTCTTCATCCAGTACTTCCTCACGATTCTCCATTGTTGCCTATTTTGAGCGCCTCTGTACCAATACAGTAGAGCCGTCATTTTCAGATTATAGCAACATTGGTCTTCCGCTACTTTTGGTATTTCCCCCAGCTCCATTATAATGGGGCCACCCTTTTTCCTTCCTACAACATCTACCACGTAGAGACCAATCAGCCTGCTATCAAAACTCTCAGAAGAGGTGATCTACATAAGACTGCAAGATGCTTTACTAGAATATGATGGCTTCCATCTCATCAATTTGGTTTCAGGCAGTACCACTCAACAATCAAACTCCTTTAAAATCACCGAATTGATTGAAGAGGGATACAAGAAAAAAATATATACTGCAATAGCATATAAACTTATAAAGAGCATTTGATAAAGTATGACAGGAAGGGCTTCTTTACAAACTACACAAATTAATGTACCGAATTACTTCAACAACACAACTCAATTATTTAGGACAAAAAGAAGTTTTTCGATACGAATTACCTGCTGATAAACCCATAACATCTAGTGTACCACAAGGGAGGTTTCTCGGGCTAATTTTATTTAACCTACACGTTCACGATTTCCTTACTGTAATACATTCTATACTGCCATGTTTGCTGACTATACAGCCATAATAGCGCCGAATGATACCTCCAAATGTAGCAAATGAACATTTAAAATATGCGATAGATGCTACATGTAAATAGGAAAGGGGAAGATTACAATTAACCCTTTGAAATATAAAGTAAAAATGTTTGAGGCGTATTAGACAACTTCCAGCAGAATAAAAGACATTAAAATAAATTGGAATTTAAACGATTCTGCCATAAAATACTTGAGGGTATACCTGTATTCAAGGCTCAGTTCGGGGTATCATATAAACAGAAAACTTCATGAGCGTCATACCTGAACAACATTACTGTTTCCATTAATGATTTGGAAATCTCACATTAGATCTGAATATGCCGTCCTAGTACATAGAATATCCCAACACAATGATCAAACTTGAAAAAATCCATAGAGGGAGATCTTTTATCATGTCAGTCATCTACCCTATTGCATTCCCCTAGCCCCTACCACCAACAATCACAAAATTTGAAAGTTTTTCTGATTTATGCACAATATGATTTTTTTGCCATTCCGTCGTTTTGTTTCTGTGAAATGCTATTTTGTTTCGAGATGCATATAGGAAATGTTCTACTAAATAATTCAAAAATATTCAGGTTATTTTATTAAACTAAACTACTCAAAAATGATTAGGGATATTGTAATATAAAGCATATATGTTTGTATTTGACCGCCAATGATCGTCTATTATTGATAATTAGAGCAAGCGACCATGTTTGATGTTAAAAAACAAAAAACAATCGAATCCAGTTGCAATTATTTAACCGTATTAGTTTCAAGTCGAGTTTATGTGTTTGATTGAATAATCTTTCTTGTCTTCTTAAGATTTTTTTTGTTCATTGTTTTTTTATTCGTGTGTTAAATTTGTGCTCTTAATAATAAACAACAATGCAAATAAACCATTTAACGATAGAACAACGAAATTTAGCCGTTGCTATGCACCAAAGAGTCGCCAGGTCGATAATGCTGATAATATGTTAGGAACCATGCAGAGTGTAATTTCACGTGCACTTTCGCTTCTTAGAGAAACAGGTACGACTGCAAGAACGCCTGGAAGGCATCCGCATCACAACACCTCGTGAGGATCGACTTCTGGTAATTAATGCAAGAATGCACTCCTTTTCAACTTCTCGACATGTACAGCAAGTGTTCCAGAATACCACAGCAAATCGAGTTTCCGACTAATCTGTGAGAAATCGATTGTTCGAGGTAGGCCTTACCTCATACTGCCCACTGAGATGTCCTGCAAAAACTGTGGCTCAACGAACACACCGGTGGAATGGTCAAGACGTCGGCTTCAAGAAGCGACACCGTGGAATGATATACTGTTTTCGGACTAGTCCAGATATTCTCTCAGGAATGATAGTTGGCGTCAAAGAGTATATCGTAGTTCCGGACATCGTATCTTACCTCAGTATACCCAACCAGTCGTTCCCTTTGGTGGTGGTGGTTTTATGGTAAGGGCTGGAATTTCTGTACGGTTGCGTACTGACCTCCATATCTTTAATGGTACCCTCACGGGCCAAAGTTATGTGCAAGAGAATCGTGGCAACGTTGTTGGCCTAGAATATTTTGTTTTTCTTGACGACAACGCAAGGCGACATCGTGCTTGGGTTGTTTTACAGACACTTAGAGATGAGGAAATAAACCATCTTGCTCTTCCTCCGCTATCTCCAGACCTCAACCCCATAGAGCATGCATGGGACCTGTTGTAGGGACAGCTGGATCATCATAATCCAAGGCCTACTACTGTGCAACAGCTGAGGGATGTATTGCCGGTACTGTGGCATCAAATTCCACAAGAAGATATTGATAATTGCATGGAGAGTATGCCAGCTAGGTGCTGAGTAGGTATTACTGCGAGAGGAGGTGCCACGCCGTATTAGTATTTATTAAATCTAAGTTAAGTGGAAGGAGACAATAACGATTTTCATTGTAATATTGTTAAATTTCTTCTTTAAACCTTTGTGGTAATTTCCTTGTTTATTACTAAAAAGACGTTACATTTTGTTGTTTTAGTAGATTTTGATTAGAAATGCAATTGGTGTTGCCTTTAGGTGTCTTACACTGCAATATCCCTATTCATTTATGAGTAGTTTAGTACAATCAATTTTTAAAGCAATTTCGTGCAGTATTACAAATTTTGGGAGGTTAATTATTGACACTCGTGATTAATCTGGCTTTTAATTCTTCCGGAGATTCTGGTTGAGTAGCACAGATCTTAGTTTTTAGGTGACTCCACAAATAGTAATTTGGTGGGGTGAGATGGTGAGATCAGATGAGCTGGTTGGCCACTCTACAGGATCTTAAACAAATCTGCAGAACATCAACTTAGCTGTTTATTTACTATTCTATTATCTAAACAATTCAGACTTTTTACAAGAAGTCAGATTTGATCATTCTTGACACTTCTTACAAATCAATATAAGTTCAAAAAAATGGTTTTATTTTATTTTGTAGCTATATAACAAACTTTAATGTTTATTGTACAGAGAGTATTGGTGGCGGTCACTTAATATAATAAATAACATATCTTGAACATTTTTTAGAGATTTTTTATTTAACATTTCACTGCGCATTCAAAATGCCATTTCTCAAAATCGAATCGACAGAATTTTAAACACTTTTAGATTGCAGAAAGAGCAGAAAAGCCTACCAAATGAACTATTACTCGACACCACCTGTTTAAAATTTACGGGTAGCTAGTGCGGAGGCTAGGGGGATGAATTAGAGTAGTGCATGGTAGAAGCTGTCCCTCTTCGAACCTGTTTTGTTGATTTTTTAAATATGATCATTTAGCAAGTTATTCAGGAGCAACAGTTTTTTTTTAGTACACGCTGTATAAAGCAATTCTTAGACCTACATTAACATACACCTGCATAGTCTGAAATGCATTAAAAACTCCAAATTCATATTGCGTTCCCTGATTTTTGGATTTCATAAATAGTATAACAATAAAGTAGAACAATAAAGTAGAACAGTATCTACTAACACAAACACAATGGATAGAGCAATTGCCTCTGGACTATAATATATACAAATCTGACTGCTATGAACACTAGAAGAGGATAAAATTATTAATTCTCCTTCGATTAATTATGTTCTCATACAAGGTTAATATGTCGAAACTGCATTATACATGTAGAACCAGCCACAATAAAATAAAAAAATTAAAGGCTAGTATTTTGCTAGCACTTTTATTTAAAATCGTAATATTGATTTAGGAGTATCGCTACAGTAGATATTTAAATTAGGAGCATATTAAAAAACTACCGTTGTTCCCTTTCTGTAATATCTAGTTCTCATTTTCTATTTAATTATATGTGTGTAGTAAAATAATTTGCCGTACCGCAACACCCATTCAAGATATCATTTAATTAACTGCAATTTAACATGTTCATTTACTTCAATTAAGAGTCTCATTGAGATAAACCGTCTTGCGTTATTTGTAATAATGATCCGTCAAACCATACCAGCTATTAGTAGGAGGAATGCGAAACCGAACATTCCGTCTAAAGGTAAGATGGATCAGAATCACAAGTTCGCCAAACCTCAAATGGTTGCTAAACCGAATACCTCACCACATTCAATACAATTGTAGTTGAATGTTCTCTGCACAAATGACGTTGCTAGTAGAGCTGCTGCAATTTCCATTGGAAATATCTGCTTCAGCAGTGATCTTGCTTGAATGTTAGAAGCAGTTGGTCTGTTACGTATTATTTATTAGCTCGTAATAAACGACAATTACATCATAGAATTTTACTTTGTTAAATTTAATCAAATGATTTCAATTCGTATTATTAATAACATAATTACATGTATATTTGTTTGTGTAAGAAATTAAGAGAGCAAATATTATTTAGTAAATTACTGTCTTCAAAGGAACCGTTTTGTTAGTTTTATAAACTTATTAGCTATAACAACACAATATCTACTGTAACATGCAATCGAGGTTTATCAAAAGTTAGACTGTTGCGTTCCTCAGAGGAGAAGCAACTTGCATGGTATACGAATTGAAAACCAAATTTTGAAATTGCATTATCTCATACTTTTCCTCTTGAGAAATGATAGTCTGTACGAATCACCCATTTCCCGATGGCATCAATAGTTTTATTTTATTGTAGTATACTAACGAAACTAACACAATTTTATGTGTCTATAAAACTTCCTGGCTCAATCAATACGCAAGAATCGGTTGTTTTTAGAGCAGTAGAAATAAAGTAGAAAACCGCATTTTACTGCAAACAAGCATTTCATTCTTTGCGGAGGGATACACTTTATATAATTACGACGATATGTTTAAATATTTAAGTACCTAAATCCGTGGATTTATAATTCTTTAAAAAATGTTAAATAAATCTGTGTGGAGATGGAGATGCAAGGTAACTAAAGTATATTTCGTTGTTAAGGTAATGTTTTTGTAATGGAATTATGTCTATACCTTTTTACTCCTTCAACTGCTCTCGTTTTTAAGACACATGATTTTATATTCAGTCATTCTTCTGACGGTTCTTTGCTTTTATTTAACACAATCTTTTACACAGGGTTTCCCAAAACGTACCGGCAATATTTCAAAGATGAATTCCGAACTTATTTAGAGTCGAAAAGTCCATATAAATATATGTCCTAAACGTAGCCGTTAACAAGTTATTGTTTATTTCGTAATTTATGTGGCTAAAATTTTAGTTCCACGAATTTTATTAAATAAATATTTTGTAATACATTTTTATTATTTTATTTACAAGAACAATATCAACAACAACAATTACAATATCTTAAACGATCTTCAGAATCATTACATAGAGCTAGAATTTTTTGATGATGATATGGATGTAACCGAGCACTTCTTATTATTCTCCAAACATGGTTTCTACATATTCCAGTACGTAATGCAATTCTTCGCACACTTAACCACTGATTTTGTAATAAATCAAGAACTTGTTCATCATCGTTTATGGGTCTACGGACAACTGCTTGGCCGATTGCATGTCTTGCATTGAAAGTGCCATGTTCCCTCAGCTGACGATGTGAATTAAAGAAAACTGTACGTGTAGGCAGTCTTCTATTGGAATATGCTTGTTGTGCTGCTAAAGCATCACATAGACCGTAAACATAATAAATATCTGCATTTTCTTCATTTGAAAATATTCTTGACATTGTGAATCACTTGTGAATTACGATGGGAATAACGATACAAAGAAAAAGCCAATAACTTCAGTATCACAGTAAGAAATCGACAAGTTACAAACAAAGTTTGTTAAAAACGATGTTCAAATGTTACCAAACAAAAGACGTGATCATGGCAACTAGATCAGTATTCCAGAAATCCGTTGAACTAAAATTTTACTGTAAAACTACATTTTTTAAGTAAGTAGTAGAAAATACATTTTAAAGAATATATTTTATAATATGAGATTGGTTGTACGATGATACGAAAATTAAACATTAATATAAATATACAATTTTAAGGGATTTATAATGTATCTCAAGGAATAAAACACGATGGGTAACTTCACCTAGTTTTATAGGTCGGAACGAATTTCTGATGTTGAGTAATGTTTATTATTTTTAAGAGTCGAATGTTTCACACAATAAGTGCTTGTTGTTTAGTTTCAAGATATTTCTGTTTTAGTTATTACGCATCTTCTGGCTAATCATGTAAACCAGTGGTACCCAAAGTATGTATGGCGACCCCCTGGATAGCTATATAGAGTTAAGGGAGTCGCGGGAGTTGTTATTAACAAGGTTAGGGGTGACATTGATAATAGAAGACCAATAAACATTCAGAAAAAGTTACCATTAAACTGAAATCCATTTACCGTTCTTAGCTTTTTTTTATGAAACTTTCTCTGTAATGAAATTTGAATTTTATGCTTTGGTTTTGAACCACCCTGTGAAAATATGGGATTAGACAACTTGGTATTTTTTTATTTAAATTCCTTATGGTACGTACGTAATATTCTGTGCCTTGAATATTATTTCTGTTATTTCAATTCAAACAATCTACTGCGCTGCGAGGGTTATTTCAGGAATCGCAATTTAAAAATGACATGTTTACTGACATAAAATCGTAAAAAATTCTTATGAGCATGTATTTGTATTTATAATACTGAACCGAATCAGGTTATAAAAATATCTCTTTGTATGTTCACTTATTGTAAATTTAAAAGCAAATAGCCATACAAATTAAATATGTGATATTTTAAAACCTTGTTTTCCGTTCGGAATTCTTATGTAGCTTCGTTAACCGTTATTAAAAAAACGCTTTCTAGAGGTTAGGTCTTCGTAGTGGGAAACGTGTTTTCGCATATGTGATTACGTAATGCATTTTACGCATGGATGCCTCCACACCGCCTATGGTATAATTATATTTGAGGTTGTGAACGTGCGTCAATTCCTCAATTAATTTGTGGAGCCCGTTGTATTTCCGCTTATTTGGTCGACTTGTATGGTCGCAGTAACGTATAAGATGAAGTAGCTTAACCAATTCCTGTTATCGATTAACCTATCACAGCCAAATGTCACCGTTTGCGAGGAATTTCGAACATAAAGACTAAAGAAAAACGCATGTACTTATAAAATATTCTCTAACCAAGCATTAATAACGGGTATCTCATAACCGAACCATTTTACGGCTTGATAACTTTATAACTAATGGAGCAAACGGAACCAGCTCTAAGCGATATAATATGTCGCGTTTGAAAGTAATGGATTTTAAATAACCATTGTTACCTTAACATACTTCTGTGGACGGCCGCTGAAGTTTTACATTACCGGTTGCAACATATCTAGATTGTCTTTAATTTTGATATTTCCTCGCATGTATATCAGTTTTAATGTCATATATGGTCAAATCACCGAGTATGGGAGATCAACGAGTATGGGAGATCACCATACCGTGAAATAAGCTGCAAGTTTTTATGGAAAACATTCATGGTGTTTTCTTTTGTATGTGTGATTGCACCGTCTTGTTGAAGATGTCCATAATTCTATATGCAAGGGATATTTTTTTTCTTAACACCTAGTATCATGAAAGAGTTTTATCTATTTTTGGTAGGAACTTTGCTCAAAATTCACCATCAGCAGTATGGTATTAAGAATTAGCAACTCTAAAACCAAATGGAACAAAATTATCTAGATATCCAAATATAAACAATTATCTAAGTGGCTTTTATACATTTTTGTGGAGGTATAAAATGTTTGAAAGAATTGTTAGATATCTCTTATTAAAGGTAAGTAGAATAACTGAGCAAATTACGTTGCTACAATTTTACTAGTACTTAATGGTTTTTTATGCATACATATCTGAATTATAAATGGTTAGATTCTGCGTATACGTGTATATCTTCTTTGGTTAGTAGCTGTCGAGGAATTCTACTCGAGTTTAACATATAACAAAACTGATTTACAAGTACCTATTTACAGCTAGATAGGCTAGTTTTCTAGTAAACCGTGCAAATTTAGTGACAGTAGTCATCCCAGCAGATTTCCTGCTCATAATTACTAAATAGGCTTATATTATGTTATCTTCTTCTTCTTCTTCAACTTGATTTAGACCTTACGGCCTGTTATTTCCAGCATTTTCGTGATGTGGATTGCCAAATTTTTTCCACCTTCTCAAAGGTCTTCCCGGAAGCCTTTTTCTATGGACTTTTCTATCTCTAGCCTTTCGTACCAGTCGATCGTTGTTCATCCGACTGATGTATTGGTTCCAGTTTCTCCTGGGCTGGCTTACCCATCTTACAACATCTTGGATTTGGCACATTTCTCTTATGGTTTGGCTCCTTACCTCTTAACGTCTTTCCAACTACTGTACGTAATGTTCTCATTTCAGCTGTTCTTCAATGCTGCTAAATAATAGCTATGGGATTTGGTATTCATTAGTTATTATAATCATCAAAACACACTTGCTTTCACCTTTGCAATTCTCAAATTGGAGGAGCGCTGTTTCTAACAATTTGTAGGAAACTGTACTACCTTCATTGGCATCATATCAGACCTTAACTTAACTTTTATTTGCAACGAAAAAGATATAGATGGATATCTGTAAATGTTAAAGTTTAAATTTTTAAATTTGACAACGGTTGACAGTTTGTTTCCTTTCTTTATTGAATAATTTCTTATTGGTGCGACCGAAATTTGTTTCCTAATACTTTTCCTTTTTCAAGTATTTTAAATCAATTCTAAAATATCTACGGCATCATATTTTTACGATTTTCGCAGATTTCTTTTCTTGATTTAATACTTTGAATATTGTTGTATTATTTCTTTCTTCTGATCCTTTGCTTTCTATTTATGGAACATGCTAAAATTCTATATTTCTGCAGAATACTGATTTGATTTTAATATTGTATTTTATTGGAATATACTGAATATCGATTTCTGTATTCTTTGTATATTGGCAAATCCAATTTAAGTGATGAACTCTACTCCAGTAATATAGCTCATATCAGAAAAAAATGATTGACTGTTTTGCTGAATCGAAACAAGAGAAATGTTAATTTAGATAATTATACAAAATTTTCATTTTTGTATGTAGGTGTAATTAGTTGTTATCTTGCAATAGAACTAAACTAAATTAACTGACCAAATTAAATAGTAGAAGCTGGGCTATTTTTCCGAAGCATGGCTTACACATCCCAAGTTATGCCACTTAAATGTAAACATGTTTGGGTTGTTACCAATTTGCTGTCACAGTTTTACAATACATTTCCTACAGTGCCTAATATTTGCTGATATTTATTATTGCTTAATATTTTATGGAGTGAAAATTCCTTGAACTACAGCTTTGTGTTTACGAGTCTCGAGATTTTTCTGGGGGGTATTTTACTTAAATAGTATTACATCCTGTCATAATTATTTTCAATTAATTTTGAAAGGAAGTTTCATGGTAAATTATTTAATTATTTTACCAGCAGTTGGAAGCAATTGAATACGCAATTATTCAGTTACATGTTGTAATGCGTGTTGCTTTTCGTCTACTAAAATTATATATTGGTCTAAAATAAACAAATGTGTACGAATACGTAGGGCTTCTATTAATGTAGGTTGTAAGGTAATGATGTAGTTGAGCCTAGTGGCAGGGATGTAAAATTAATGGATAAATTTGTTTAATCCTGTACTTCTGACTCTAGTCTTTAAGGTTCTTCAGGCATTTATAACTAACGTTACTTATGGCCGGCATCGATGCTGGTGGTTTGGTGGTTAGCGCATTTGCCTTTAGATCCAAGGGACGCGAGGTCGAACCTGGCCGAGGTCGGTGAGATTTTTCTAGCGGGGAAAAATCTGAAAGTACGCCTTCTGTCGGATAAGAAGTAAAACCGTAGATCCCGTGACACTGCTATGTGTGATCCGTTAAAAATCACTACTAGAGTTGGAAAAACAGAGAGGCAAAATTTTTAGTTAGGGTGCAGTGCTTAGAGATGCTTGGAAAGCCGCGTCCTAGATCTCGCTCTTTCAAATCAACAATCAACATCAACAACGTTACTTAAAAGTTTGTTTTTTAGTTATACAGGTGATTTTTTATATTGAATTAACGTTCTACGTTTAATAAAAAGCACACGCTAAAGTGTTTTACTAGGCTAAATGCGCATCAGTTATAGCTTTAAAGTATTTACGGAAAAGTGTATATCAATAATTTTATCAAAGAGTTGTTTACAGCAAACAGTCATTTCAGAGAGGTAACCTTTGCAACAATTAGCATAGAAATGTAGTAACACGACACCTTTGCTAGGAAATGTGACGAACACAAAGCAAAATGTTTTACAAAAGATTTTGCATGATTTCGTTTGGCTTTGTAGGCTTTGAACAGTAGTCTCAATATTGCTTGTGTTGAAATTTTATAATATATTAGTGAAATCTGTACGCCATCACTGGTGTCCGAATGGATTTGGTTGTAAGCAATATTTAATTGTATTGTTCCATTTTTATACATAACACGCATAACAGAATAATAACTGAATAGACTTTGGTACATAAGTAAAAAATTAATTCGTGGGTCAGCAAAGATTTTCATTAACTGCATGATTAATGTTTAGCAAATATGTTATTTCATTCATCAATACCGTTGTGTATAATATAAAACTTAATATAAAGCTTTTGTATAAAAAAATCCTCTTCCTACTTTCTCAAACTCGCATTATGACAATGTATTGCGATTGCAATTTTCGTTATTGAATTTTGTCCCAGAAGTGTTGGTCTGTGTGGGCGCGCACGCGCCTGGGCATAACTCTGGAACTGTTAAGTGATTGTACTGAAATTTGGAATAGCCGAGTACAATGCTAATTGTTCTATCGTAAAAGTTTCTCAAAGCAATTCTGAAATGGCACCGGAACTTAGGCATGTTTTTTGGTAAACTGTTTCTTACCTTACTTCATTGAAATTAATAATAATCAATAATTGAATTTCAGTTATAAATTTAGACAAAATATACAGGGTATTATATTTTCAGCAAAACAGGAAAAAAAATCTTGTTCAGTGTGCATAATGAAGGCCTCACATTGCGTTGTTGTACTTCAGTAAATAAGAAAAATACCGTGAAAGTTGTATATAGTGACAATGAACATCGTGGAGTTCCCTATATATTCTTAGCAGTCGGTTTGTGTGTGTGTCTAAGTTCGCAGCTTGTATGGGTACAGCGTAGATATTCTAAATAACATTTTTTATAAGAGCTTTGCTAAGGATTTTCTTCATAGATATAGAATGAAATTCGTACAATGTTTACAATTTCAGTTTAAACATATCTACAGTAAAGCGTTAGTGCTAGTATATAGTTTATAGTAAAAAATAATAAGACTTAATGGTAATAATTTTACTAAAGCACTTCTAAATTTTATAAATGTAAATAATCTTACATCGTTAAACAATGTACCTAATACTAATGGCAGAACATTGGATTTGGTACTGTCTAATTTAGATATGAACATTGAAAAAGATGATCAACCTTTAGTTCCAATTGACGTTTTTCATCCTGCACTTATATCGTCCTTCAAAACAATCGTATGTCCTGCAAACAATAAATCCAACTCAATTGTCTTTTGTTATAACTTTAGGAGGGCAAATTTTTTGAGAATGTATGAACTGTTGAGAGACGCTGATTGGAGTGTGCTTGAGAGTTTTGATGATGTAAATAAATGCGTGGATAAATTTTATGCACTTTTTTATAACGTATTAAACATAACGGTGCCCACTGTTAACCGTTCAAGTAGAAAGAAATATCCGGTTTGGTTTTCCGTAGAAGTAAAGGAAATGCTGAGATTGAAAGATTATCATCGATTACGTAAAACTAATTCGAATTACCACTTTCACGAATTTAAGCGACTCAGAGCGCTAATAAAAAATAAAATTGAGCAAGATTACAAAAAATATTTAAACAAGGTGCAGGATGGACTAATAAATGATGTGAACAACTTCTGGAATTTTGTAAACAATGCCAAATCCAATCGTAAATTTGCTAATGAATATAAATATAACGATAATAACTTTGATCAAGAATCTGCCCCGACTGGATTTGCTACTTTCTTTGAATCAGTCTATGGGGAGGAATCAAAATATGTAATTAACTGGCACTCAAATTTACCCCGTGAAAATTTAGATATGTTAATTATAAATGATTTGGGTATAGATGAAGTAGTAAAGGCTTTTAGACAATTGAAACCAAAAAAATCTGCGGGTCCAGATAACATTCCACCTTACATCTTCAAGGCATGTGTTGATAGTTTAGCATGTCCCCTAACTATCATATTTAATTTGGCCATAAAAACAAATACATTTCCTAGCATGTGGAAGACGACAAAAGTGACACCTGTTCATAAATCAGGAAGTTTGCAAGACATTTCCAACTACCGACCTATATCTGTCCTCTCGGCTCCAGCAAAGATTTTTGAGCATGTCATTTATAACAGATTATATAAGCATGTCGTACCTATTATACGAGATGAACAACATGGATTTGTTAAATCCAAATCGGTTCAGACGAATCTGGTATTGTTTGTCAATTACATCACTGATGCGTTTGAAGCTGCCTCACAGGTTGATGTAATATACACAGATTTTTCAAAAGCATTTGATCGAGTTGATCATGACATTTTGTTAGGCAAACTTGTAAATTGTAATTTGTCACAACCCTTAATATCTTTTTTCGTAACTTATCTACAAAATAGATTGCAGTATGTTAATATAAATGGAATTTGTTCTGAAACATATAATATGCCATCTGGAGTTCCACAAGGTAGCAATCTAGGACCTCTTTTATTTCTAATTTTTATTAATGATATAACTAAACGCATAAAATATAGTAAATGTTTGTTATTTGCCGATGACTTAAAAGTTTTCAAAAATGTGATGAATTTAAAAGAGGCGGAGATGTTGCAAAAGGACTTAGAAGAACTTGTGAACTGGAGTCACGAGAATAAACTCTATTTCAATGCTGGAAAATGTAAAAAAATGTCATTTACCCTTAATAATGCGCAATACATGAATTCTTACATGATGAATAATAATCGCTTACAACAAATCGAGACAGTGTGCGATTTGGGAGTTACTTTCACCAAAACCTTAAATTTTCAAACACATCTAGACAATATTATTAGTAGTAGCATGAAGAATTTGGGATTTATAAAAAGGCAGTGTTCAAATTTTCATAATGTACAAGCTATAATTACACTTTTTAACTCCCTGGTGCGGTCGAAGCTGGAATACTGTGTTATAGTCTGGGATCCTGGTGGTATTATGCAGAGCAGAAATATTGAAACTGTTCAGAATAAATTTCTGAAATATTTGTATTTTAAAAGATATAACAGGTATCCTAGTTTCGAATCGTACCATGTAATTAGACAGGAATTCCAAATAGTCAAACTCGCACAGAGGCGTGTTATGCTGTGCACTATGTTTCTGTATAAACTACTCAACAGGAAAATCAATTGCTCCGATTTATTATCGTTAATCTGTTTTTATATACCGGCTTACAGATCTAGAAACCAAATACTTTTTCATATTCCTACTAGTAGAAAAACTCAAAATAAAAGATCGCCTATTGTCAAAATTTGTGCTGAATTTAACAACATTAATGCAAATTATCAAATAGATTTATTCTCAATGACCGAATGTAAATTTAAAAGAAAATTAATTGAAATTCTTAATGAGCAGCTATGGTAGGACTGAGCGATTTATTGCTGTTTGGATTATTTGTTTTTATATATATTTATTTTGGGGGGTTGTTCTTTCTTTTTGTTTTCTTTTTTTCTTTCTTTTCTTCTCTTCTCTGTTTGCAAGCCAACGATGGTATATTGTTTTATTTTAGTTCTTTTAACAGAATACTGTAATTAGTCAATGCCTGTTTTGTTCTGGTAAATAAATAAATAAATAATTAACAATGAAGC
>JABXWE010028064.1:0-16100 GCA_014611495.1 Limonius californicus
AGTTGCGAATATAGTAAAAATAATGTCAAAATTTCTTGAAAGGTATCGATATACAATAATCAGAACTTTTGAAAATTGGGATGTAGACCATAAGTTTTTTATTTTATCAAGGTTTAACCTTATATGTTATTGGTGGTACTATTTGATATTTATCCTACAGTGTCGTGGATATATAAGTATGGTAAATATACATATATCATATTTTTTACATTAACATTAAAAACAATAATATGATACTTTATATTTGAGGTAACTATAGATGTTTGTAACAATCTGAAAATGGTAAACAGGGTGAGCTACTTTACCAAAAAGCATGTTTAAAAGGTAATGCTCTCTTTAGTCATATGAACGTGGCATCAATTATAAAATCTACAACCATAAATTAATTGATGTTGAAAAACCTATCGCAGAAGCATCGATACAATAAGTATAAGTATATAAGACTTGTTCATAGATGCTACTTTACAGTGATATCTTTTAATACGCTATACTTGCTGAAAAAAGGTGATTGACCGAGTTCACTTTCAGGAGTTAAGCAGATTTACAAGATCAATGAAAATCAGCACTTTATAAATACTGCTGTAGTAGTACTAGATGGTATTTTTAACAAACAGCCACACGCACGTTAACATATCAGTCATCACTCAACTAATGGTTTCGCTCTTAAAATATATAGTTTGCTCTTAGCTTTTTAGCAAACAAACAAAGGGGCAATTATATAATAATGGGAGAAGTTGTGTTTCAATCGTTAACCATGCTATTTTTTAATAAGTATAATCAATATTATTCTTTGATTGTGTCAGACTGGCGGGCCACCATGTCATATACAGTACGATCAACCGAATTTTGAATAACGGTTGGCCGTAGTAACCTAAACATGTGTCTTTGCTTAACACACGCTATTTGTAACTTTTAATAACTATCTGACAATAACAAAAGGAATTTTGAAACCTCTTGTGACCTGTAAGAGTTGATGTTTATATTGCTCTATAAACCGGTATTCTTTACAGTAGCTCTTTATTCATGTTAAATATTTAGGTTTACCTACATTTTTGTTTACATGTCTAAATCTGCAACAATTAACATGCAAACAAGACAATTACAAGTACAGACAAAAAGAGAGAATATTTGTAGACAACCATTGTCGAGTTTTGGAAGAAGACTTTCCAGCATTATTCAAGAGCGCTATGCAGATTGTATTGGCATTTCCTACATCTTTTCTTTGTGAAATTGATTTCTCTGCAGTAGCTTGTATAAAATCGAAATACAGAAACCGACTCAGCATCGAACGTGAACTAAGGGTAGCAAGTACTTATTTAGAACCAAACTTGGACAAGTTAGGCAATTCAAAACAGACGCATTTAGGTTACTAGTTTGTTTAAATAAACTGTTAGGTAGTTTTGTGTATTTTTAGATTTTACTTGTAAATACATTATATATGCAATCTTTTTTAAATAAAAAATAATATGCTAAAGATTAAGCATTAAGTTGAGATGTTTCGTATCAGTTTCAATATACTAATTTCTGTTCTACTATTTTCTGCGCCCCCCCCCCTTGAGAACTTTTGCGCCTTCCAGGGGAGAGCGCCCCACAGTTTGGGAAACGCTGGCTTATATCTATGAGAATTGTTAAATTGACATAGTGTTGATAACCTTAGTTTCACCAACATCAAAAGTTTAAATTCTTTCCAGTACGTTAACTTTTCGGGTCGTGTTTATTATTGCGCGAATTGTACTGATTGTGTTAATTTTTATTTAATTCAGTAATTTAAAATCTTTATTGCGACGTACAAAATATTCCTTCCCCGTGTTGCAATCAAGCGAAAAAAACAAGTTCTGGAAGCTGAGGGTATGAAGTGGGAGTTTCTTACTCAAGTATTAAATGCTTAATATAGAAAGAGCATGGATATTAAACTACAAGGCCAATGAAGTTTCTTACCTTAAAAGGGTAAAACAGATTATGATAAACTTCTTCAAGTTCGGGATCGAACTTAACTGGTCGCAACTGATACAAAATGTGGAACACCTGAGCCATATTCAGCAACATAAATGCAAAGTTCCATGTGAATACATCTGGTGCACATATCACATTCCAAGCCCATGTTGAAAATAACATTAATCCTAAAACAGATGACTATAAACTTGCATGTATGAAAGTAGAACACAACATTGAACTTCTGTGTATTTTTATATAATGTGTGTAATTTGTGAAATGTGTGTGATGATGACGAAAAGTACTTGTACTGAAACATTTATGAATCCAATAATAGTATAGTTGTTTATGTTTTTAATTTGCTGTATTGTAACATTGCAACAATTTAATACTGTAATAACTTCAAATATCTCACATGAATAAGTTCGAAGCAGAGATGGATTTATGATTTTGCCGCTCATAGGCCATGAACTTGTTGCCGCCCCATAAATGTTTATACCTTTTACATAAATTAATGTAGAAATATTTCGTTTCTCTAGGACAGAATCTTAATATTTGGGAAAAGAATCATGAACAGCGCTCATTTCATATTATAATCTTGGAAAAACTATACGTTGTATTATTTAAATTAGGAAGTTACAATAATAATTTCAACAACATAATAATCTATGTATTTAAAACTATAAAGAGTTAAAAATTCCTGTATTTTAAATTTGTATGTAATTCTTATCCCATGTCACCAACATTGTTTAAAATATACCTGAATAAAACTTTATACAACTGGAAACTAAAATGCAGAGGGATGGGACTACCAATAGGAGACAATAATTTATATACACTTTTGTTTGCTGATGACCAAGTCATTATAGCGGGTGATGAAGAGGATGCCGAGTACATGATTAGAAAGTTGATCGAAGAGTATGCAGTATGGGGACTAGAAGTGAACATGAACAAAACCAAATATATGGTAATAGGAGGACAAGGACGAGATCTTGAAACAGAATACGGAGTAATAGAAAGTTGCGCTGAATATAAGTATTTAGCGGTGATAGTTACCAATGAAGGGATTAAAGATAAAGAAATATTGAAGAAAATTGCACAAGGGAGACGGACAATCCAATTATTAAACTCTACCCTGTGGAGCGATCAGATAACGAAAAACACTAAAAGAACAATATTCAAAACAATAACAGAAATTGTGACAACTTACGGTTCAGAGGTATGGACGATGAACAAAATACATCAAAAAAAAATAAGAGCCATGGAGATGGATTTTTGGAGAAGAAGTTGCCGAGTTTCTAGAATTGAAAGAATACGTAACGAGGAAATACGGGAACGCATGAACATAGACTACTCGATCACGGATACCGTAGAAAGAAAACAGTTGTTGTGGTATGGGCACTTAAAGAGAATGGCAGATACGCGATGGCCTCAAAGAGTGTATGAATGGATTCCTTGGCAAAAGCAGAAGAGAGGAAGACCACGAACCAGATGGAAAGATAACGTAGAAGAAGCAATGAGAGCTAGAAACATGCATGACGATGAATGGCAAGACCGAATTGCATGGCGCTTAGGAAGCGAAAGGCGGCGACAGCCGTAGGAAATTCGCATATATATATATATATATATATATATATATATATATATATATATATGTAATTCTTATTTGAAAATATTGTATATAATTTTTATATAAGTAATATAGAAAAATAGGCAACGGGTAGGTACGCCTCTGCGGTCCTAGTGGAGAATATGCCTACTTGAGGTATAGCGACGCTGACTACGTGAGCTTGTGGTTCTCCTCCTCAATACAAATACCGGTGAAGAATCATGCCTCAATCCCCCGTCCTACCCATCCCTTGACGTTACCTACCCTATCCTATACCAAAACTAGCCAACACGCAGTGGCAAACATGGCGTTTTAATGTCGATATCCCTCATTTACCTAGCTCAGAATCCCACCTTGGCCCGCCAGTCTGTCCCAAGGATTGTGAGGTGGAGAGGGAGGGGGGGGCACAAAAAGCTCATAAATATAAAGAAAAAATCACTCATGGAAGTCACACACAACTGCAGATCCTTACTAGAGAAGATTCACAACTGCGTAAAATTAAATGGGATATATCGAGTATTGCATTGTAAGGAGAAAAGAAGAAAACTATATCACTCTGTCATCTTTTTTTCTCACACATTCATACTACCGTCCCCCCCCCCCCCCCCCCCGGAACCGCTTTCGCATTACTTCAGGGGGGTGCTGGCGTCCTTTACATACTAAACATTCATGCAACATGCACCCTAAACATAACTAAGCGAATGCGGTCACCCCAGTCGGGATTCGATCGCCCCAACGGAGCGACCGTATTTGCTGTGACCTCGAGTGGCCAATGCGTTCTCGCACTAGACCACCACGGTCCCTATCACTCTGTCATCTTGAATTACATTAATGTATAGTGGCCATGATAGTAAGCCAAACAGGAGTTTGTTTACTTGTTAAGAAATCGCTAGTCTCAAAGATTATTGGGTTTAAGGGAATCACTAACCGAGTAGCTTACATGATCATAAAAACATCAAAAAACTATCGTCCTAAAATAATGCAAGTGCACAAAGCCTAACTCAACAACAACGGATAGAATCGCTTCGTTCAACTTTCGATAATGAAGCACCATCAGAAAAGACTGTTTACAATTGGTTTGCACGATTTCGATGTGGTCGTGCGATCGTCAGTGATTTAGTGAAGGTCGACCAAAATCGATTGTTATTCCAAAAAACATCGATGCTGTGAGCGACATGTTTGAAGAATATCGGCATGTGATTTACAGTGAGATAGAGGCATCCTTAGCATATCGAAGACTGCAGTACATTCGATATTGCATGAACATTTAATTGAAGTTCAAAAAAAGGGTCGTGTTAATTGGTGTAAGGAAATGCTCAAAACATTTGGCCGAGGAACTGCAAAATCCGTATACAACATCGTAACAGGTGATGAAACTTGGATATATTCGTATGAACCGGAAACTAAGCAACAATCCACTGTTTGTGTGTTCCAAGATGAACCGAAATACACAAAAATTGTTCATTCATGAAGCACATCCAAGAAAATGATAGCTTGTTTCTTCGGTTGTACTGGGCATGTCGCAACCATTCCTTTAGACGATCAAAGAACAGTTAACGGTGAATGGTATACAACAATTTGTTTGCCAGAAGTCAGGAAAAACAACCGAAAACGTCGCATTATACTTCATCATGACAACGCCAGCTCTCGCATAGCACGTCAAACAATTGATTATTTGAAGCAGGAAAACATCGAATTAATATCTCATTGCCCGTATTCACCTGATTTATCGCATAACAATTTCTTTGTGTTCCCGAATGTTAAACTAAAGATGCGTGGACAGTGATTTTCATCACCTCAAGAAGCTGTTGAAGCCTTCAAAAACCATGTATTTGAGAGATCAACTTCAGAGTGGAAAAAATGTTTCAAGAATTGGTTTGAATGTCTGCGAAAGTGTATACATTTTAAAGGCGAATATTTTGAAAGGCAATAAAACAGTTTGTTCCAAAACAATTTCTTTCATTCCTAGTTTTTGTAAAAACTTAAAAGGCTGCCCTCGTATAAAATGAAGCAAAATAAATATTTTTGGGAATAAAAGAATTACATTATTGAACCTGGTTTGTTATCGTAGTGCCATTGCTCCTTCCTTCCTTACGGCGAAGTTATATCTGAGTATCAAATTAATGTTGTACAACAAATGGCGCGAGGTAATTTAAGTAACGTAGTAAATAAAATTATTGCCGTAGCAACATTAGCAAAGTTGTAAAGCTGTGTATGTCTCAGATATCCTGTTGGTACAGCATTTGCAGATTATTCTATATTTCCGTTCATTATCGTATACCGATTATCAATTTTACACCAGCAAAAAACAGTTTCATTTGAATAATCGAAGGTAAATACAAAATATATGCATTTGGTTTTTCATTTTGATATTCGTATATAACGAATTTCGAGTATACCGACTGAAATGTTGCATCACAATGAAATGTTATTTAAATTTTTAGTATGTAGAAGCAACATCATAGTGTGACATATATAGTGGGTACTTTAAAATCAATACATACCTAGAATGAGCCAGCAGTGCATAAAAAGTACTCCTTTCTTGGAACAAGTGGAAGCGTACGCAATTGCAAAGCAAGAATTTGCAAGTTGGAAAAGTACATGTTGAGGATCTTTCCAGTAATCACACCATGGCCACCACGTTTCTACAATATAAGAAAATGTTTCAATTGAATGTTAAAGTACCAATTTTCCAACCAATGTGCAACCTAAAAAGTAGTGTTCTCTAGAATTCTCGTCATAAGTAATAGTATCGTAGGATATCAATCTCTGGCTTTGCAGTAGAATACAGCATTTGTTCAAACACAATTAGTCAATACGAAAGGGGATTTGCAGATATTAATAAGTAAACTTGACAGCAACATTATGTTATGTTGTGTGCTAGATACAAGCTGTTTTTAAATTGCACGACACTATACCTACTAGGGACGTGTTCTCTAGGTACAAATAAGCAAAGAGGTACATATAAACATACAAGGATGGTTCATCATTTATTGACCATGATGTAGAAGCAAATGCCTTGGACATTTGCAACAACTTTATTTCTCAACATCTTCTTCTTCTTCTTCTTCTTCTTCTTTTTCTTGATTTGGGCATTCTGCCTGGTTATATCTGGATTTAACCCTGTTCCTGCGATATGGACTGCCAACAGTCGTGCCATCTCTTATGCGGTCTCCCAGATGGTCGTGTCCCGTGTGGTTTTTTGTTTTTGACTGTTTTTACTAGTCTGTCATTATCCATTCTGTTTACGTGTGCGTTCCACATTCGCCTCCTGTACCTCCTCCATCGCACTATGTCTTCTGTTTTACATTCGTCTCTGATGTCGTTGTTTCTTCTGCTATACTGTAGTGTATTTCCGGTAATTGTCCTTAGCACCTTCATATCCGTTGTTGTAGTTAGTCTATTAGATTTTGCTGTACCGGCTCGTGCTTCACCGGTGCATAATGCTTCATATATTCGCGTCTTGCTTTGGATGGTCATTTCTTTGTTTTCCCATATTACATTTTTTAAACATCCGGACACGGCGGCTGCGTTGTTAATTTGGTGCCTAACTTCGTCAGTAAGGTCACCATAGCTCGATATCTTTGTTCCTAGGTAATTGAAGGACATAACTTGTTCAATTGGGCTGTCGTCGATCGTTAATTTGCATCGGATTGGTTCTCGTGCCACGGTTAAACACTTTGTTTTGCTTTTCGATATTATCATGTTATAATTTTCAGCTTGGGTTTTAAAAGCGTATAGTAGCCTTTGTAGGTCGTCTTCAGCTTCTGCAATTGAGACTGCGTCATCAGCATAGCACATGATTTTTATATTATGATTTCCTAGACTGTATCCAGCGCCTTTGGTTTTTACGTGGTCTATAATTTTGTCCATTATTGAATTAAATAGAAGTGGTCTCAGACTATCGCCTTGGCGTATTCCTGAGTTCATTGCTGTTCGTTCGTTAGTTTGTTAACTCTTTTTTTGGTAGTGTTATTAGTATTTAGATCTTGTATGATGTTGATATATTTGCTTGGTATTTCTTTTTCTCGCAGTTTTTGCACAACATCTATTAGTTTTATTCGGCCAAACGCTTTTGGAAGGTCAATAAAGCATATGAACGCAGGTGTATTGTATTCTAACGCCTTTTCGGTGATCTGGCGTAGAATAAAGATGGCATAGTAGTCGACCGGTTTTTGCAGAAGCCTTGTTATTCCTCGTTGATCGGGATGATGTTGCCCATTTCTGTTGCAATTATACCTGTCATTAATTTCATTGTTGAACTTAATAATGTTATGCCTCTGTAGTTAGGTGGGTCCTTCTTGTCGTCTTTTTTAAGGGTTGGTATAGTTGTACTCTTCTTCCATTCTGCAGGTATTTTCTAGTGTTCCATTATTTGGTTCATCAGTTTAGTTGTTTCTGTTATAAGAGCATTGCCACCATATTTTATAAATTCGTTGGATACCTATAGCATCTTCGTTCTGTGTTTACCTGTTTTTTAGTTTTTTGATGGCGTTTTTCACTTGATCCGCTGTTATTGTGATGTTTTCTTCTTCGTCGCTGTTGTTAGGTATCTCCTTCTTCCTGTTTTTGAGTCTGTTCCATTACTCTTATTGTTTCTGTGTGGTTGACGTAGAGTTGTTCGAAGTATTTTACCCAGTCTTCTTCGCCTATGGATTTAATTTCTATGCATTCGTTGACTGGTTTCTTCAGTCCTCTTAGCACTCTCCATATCTTTTTTTGGGATCCATATATGTCATGTTCCATTTTTTACTGAATTTTTGACAGTATTCTTTTCTGATTTCACGTATCCTGGCATTTACGTCATTTCTTATTTCGGTGCAGTTTACATATTCTTCCTCTTGTCTATTTGCTCCTGTATTGTAGGTAAGCTTTTATTTTGTCTTGTGTTATTCTTTTAACCTCGTTTGTGAACCATGGTTTATCATGACGTTTTACATTTAACATTACTGTGTTAGGTCCAATAGTTTCCACGGCTGCGCCGTGTATATTTGTTTTTATTCTTCTGCAATCTTGTTCTGTATCGTCTATCTCAGTGATTGGGTTGGACGTGATCTTTTGTTGTAGTCGCTTCTCATACAAGGTACGTATGCTTGCGACTGTGAAGGATTCGATGTTGTATTTTGTGACCAACATAATCTCCTTAAATGTTACCACACTTACTGTAATGACCATGCAGAACTTGAATGCCTTTAGAAAAAAGCTCCTTGACCAGCACTGCAAACCACTCATTCACAGCAGCCATTAGCTCTTCATCGTCCCCGAAGATGTTCTTTTAATTTGGGGAGCAGATGAAAGTTAGTGGGGGCCATATCTGGTGAATATAGAGGTTGTTCTAAAATTTGAAATCCAGCATTGAGCATAGCAGTCATAGAAATACAGCTCTTGTGAGCGGAAGCGTTGTCTTGATGGCACAGAACGTCACATTTCAATTTTCCACGCCTTTTTTGCTTTATAGGCTCACGAACTTTTGGTATGAGTTTTTACGGCATAGTATCCCGTTATTGTGTGATGGCCTGGCAAATAATCAACAAGAAGAATTCTCTCAGAATCGCAAAGCACTGTTACCATTATCTTTTTGGCCGATGAAGTCATACAGAACTCCTGCGGCAGGAAACCATGATGCCGCCATTTCATACTCTGCCGTTTTGACTCTGGATCAAAGTGATGAACCCACGTTTCATCTACAGTTATAAATTCTTTCATACATGCATCCAAATCAGTGTTCATTACTTTCATATTACTCACAGCAGTGAGAAATATGACCCGCTTCTGATCAGGTAACAACATTTTGCGGAATCTACCGTGCGCAAACGTTTTTCACAATTCCTTGTGGAAAATTTTCTCAACACTTCCAACAGGAAAGTCTCAGTAATATATTTGATCGTAATTCTCCGATCACTCAGTACCATATCATGGACCAAATCAATATTTTCTTGAGTGGAAACAGTTTTTGGTGGTCAAGCACATGGCGCATGTTGATACGACTTCCTTCCTAATTTGAAATTCCGGGACGAATTCCTAAGTACTTGATATGGGGTAGAATCACCCAACACTTACATGTCATTATAAATTTCGTGCGGTGATAAGCTGTCCTTAAGAAGGTATTTTATCACAGCCCTTGTCTCGAATTTTTCCATTTCTAAAAACTCACCAGTACCACAGTAATATTAAATGTATAACTTTTTAAGAACAAGAAGATAGGCACCTGCAACTTGGCATATCTTAATGTCAAGAACTGACGATTCTAAGAAAAAAATTAGTCATTTATCGGTCAATGCCTTCTATGTTATGCACAATAATTGATGAACCATCCTCCTTAAACTGAATACTCTTATTATTTTAGATACGGCACAAAACTACCAATTAGTTTGAGCTAAACCGCACAAGCAGCCTCTATATATACCATTAATTATGAAACACCTTGAAACAACATGTGACGAATCCGTCCAGGTTTATCAAGCAATTCAAACGGTCACTTTCACCACATGCAACTTCCAGAGCTTTATATGAAATACGTAGTCTGCGACTGCAGAAATAAATATGTTGTACTCTGGAGTAAAAATACCCGTATTAACTGCATAATCTATTGACAATTATTAAATGTTATTCATTGTCTGGCTTAGATCAATCAATCGTTTTGTTTTCCAAGGCCAACATTTATTGAAATTTGGATTAAATGTATTATATATGATTATAAACAAAAGTCAGCGCCAAAATCTGCCTGTTTGTGCAGCCTGCAAGCCGAAAACAATTAAGTAACTGGTACGAGTAAATGAATGTACTCTTTTCCGTGTAGAACTTGTGTAAGTATGCACGTGTTTGATGTATACAACTTTTCGTTCGCCTTAAACTATTGGCAATCCTGCAAACATTAGTGACGTAGTTCTGTATATTAAAAATATTGTGCAATTCTGAGTTTTACAAATGTAATGGCAAAAACGAAATGAAATTTTCTAAAATTTTCAATATTACTATTGACTGCATAGTAACAGAAACTGGTGAACTAACGTATGTGAAATAGTAACCAAGCTATGTTTGTTTCAAAACTTTGAAACAAAAATAACTGATTTGGATGTAGGTACCTCCGAGATCTCTGTTGGGTATGCTTTGTATATTTTTAATTGGTAGTTGGTAGCAATTTGCATGGTGTTGTCTAGAGAATCGCAAGACCATAGAGAAATAAATAAAATGGGACGTGATGTACCTAATAGGTATTGAGTATTTCTACGACAGAGGTAATGAAATTCGAATACTAACTGTATTGCAACAGAACTGCAATTATTGTTAATACTGCAGTAACATTTTTGAAGACTACAATTGTGTAGTTCCGTTCTAAGAGAAACATTTAGCGTAGAATTTAAAATGTTTATGTATCAACTTAAACAGACAATTTACATTAGTTACACAAAAAGACAAAGCAAACGAAATTTAATCTTTGCTCTATTCTTAAACATACTTTCATGAAAAACAATTATATTTAGCTACTTTAACATATTAACTATATTTGAGATTGGATTATCTATAAACACTACATCTTTGTATTATTTAAAAGTTATCTAAACAACTGCTATTTGTTGGACCTTGGGAAAATATTTATCAACAACATTTTTATTATGTCTCTTCTTTTATCTATAACTTATAACATCAATTAAAGAGGTCATTAACAAGCACAATGACGCAGAAAATAAACACAAACACATCAATAAGTTTAAATCAAGTGCCTGTACCTGATGGAATTGTGTAATTTAAATTTCTGTCTTCCGTAGGCCATGACAAATTAGCGCCAGGAGACACTGAAAGAATGTTAATTCGTTTTTCATTGGGCCCCAGACCACTTGTATCAATATCTGTAGACATTGAAAGAGAAATTTCACTCTATTTAATGTAACGAAGTTTTCTAGGCAATTTCATAACAATGTGTTTGCGAGTTTTAGGGAATAATAGCAAAATCGATATCGTGAAAACCCCCTACATATGAAGGCTACAGCGCTGGCAGGTGGCGTCATCTTAGGTGATCCTCTTGTTACTAAATACTTAATGTCGCAGGAAGCTGTATTTAAACGCGCGTAATGAAATTTAATGTATGTGTTATATCTTCCATGCTAATTCGCATAAAATACCTGCATATACGCTCTAAGTGGCAGAAGTTGCAATTAGTTTACGCGGGATTTTAAATATGACCGACAACACAGAGGCGAGACTAACAATAACAAGTATTTTTGTGTATCACAGCGTCCTTCCTATTAGAATGGAAGTATCTCTTTTTCTACATTTTCCCGTACACTGAAAATGTTGTAGAATGCCCCAAAAATTTTTAAATCCCAAAATATAAATATTTGTAGTTGATAGCACACCTAAATCTTGGTTTCGAACTTGGCTCTTATCTTCTATTCCAAAATTTCCAATAGATTTTCTCATTCATCAGAAGTGTATTTGTTAAACCATGTTTGTAAAGTTGGAAGGCCTCGAGTATAACTAATAATTACGTTTAACATAACGTAAGTGTAAAAATATTATTACACTTGTATTATTTCATGTCAATACATGATTGTATTCTAATAAGTGTTTAGCGCAGTTAGATTTTTCTGGGTGTTTGTATTTGTATAAGCATATGTGCTCTTTGTATCTGGTGTCAAAATTTCTAATTGTTTGACCTATGTATACATAATTACAATGTGAACAGTTTAAACTATAAACATCTAATTTTAGCGAATCAGATGTTTACAGTAGTGATGGGCATAATTGAATGATTTCAATAATCGAATGATTTTAATAATCGAAATATTTATTCGAATTAATCTTTCGAATCCAAATACGCGCGCATTTTTGCAATGCGAGAAATGTTTCGCATCCTGTCTTTCGAATGATGACTCCCTGGCAGTCCCGCTCTTATCTCGAATTGTTTTTTCGGTTTTCGACTGGATTTTGTTCTGTAGTTATTTAAATTTCGTCAAATAGTAAGATGAACAGGATTGTAAATGCCATTTTATGATTTTCCGTGTTATATTGTTATTAATGATTTTTCTAATTATTTTATTAAAAATTAATTAATAATCTTTGTAAGCGTAATAACTACGACCAACTTAGACACTACATTTTTAAACGGATAGGTAATATGACAAGCCGGAGAGATTACAAATGATCGTAACTGAATTTGATATATTTGATATTTTTACAGTGACATAAATTGCTAAAGTTATTTTTTTATCTACCTAGTACCTACATATAATATATACATGGTGTTAGGGAAGTCGATTGAAAAATTTCTAGAGGTGAATCAGTGGCCGAAATGAAGTCGAATATTCCTTTGCCATTTTTTGGCTTAGATGGATGGTTTCCTCATAAATCACTGTTAAAATTGACGCCAAAAATTTTTTAGATTGCTGAAATTAAACTTTGATAATGCACGGTTTTTTAATCTAGCATGTGAGAAGGGATGTAAAAAAATTGATCGATCTGTTTTTTTTTTGCTAGATTTGTTTTCATTTCCCATTAACACCACAAGCAACACTATCAATGTTTGAAAACTTTATTTTTTAAGAAACATGTAAACAAATAAACAGTAATTAAAAATTAATCAATACAAAAATGAACATTGAAGAAATTGCTCAAAGTGGGCCCCGTCTGCCCTGATACAAGCTCTGGTTCTGCGCGTAAAGGGCTCTCTTAACCTGGCAAGAATTTCTACGTCGTTGTGAATGCTGTCAGCAACAGTCATAATGAGTTGCTGAAGATCTTCAGCATTTCTTGCAGGTGTACGATACACAACAGCTTTCATGTGTCCCCACAGAACAAAATCGCAACTATTCAGGTCAGGTGTTCAGGCCGGCCAAGCAATAGGTCCATTTCTGCCAATCCATCGATTTGGGAATGCTGTGTCCAAGTGGTCACGAACATCCGGACTAAAGTGAGCTGGGGCACCATCGTGCATGAACCACATATTTTGGCGTGTGGCCAGTGGCACATTTTCTAGCAAATCGGGTAGATGGTCCCTTAAAAACCGCAAATAGTGTACATCGTTTTGCCGAGCGGGTATCACGAAAGGACCAATTAGAAAATTCCCAACAATTCCTGCCCAAACGTTAATAGAAAAACGACGCTGAAAATTTTTCTGACGGACTTCATGTGGATTTTCATTCGCCCAGACATGAGTGTTATGATAATTGAGTATACCATCCGTGGTAAAACAACACTCGTCTGTCATAAGCAGTTTGGAAAGAAATTCTGGATGTTGTTCAGTCTGCTGCAAAAGCCACCGGCATAAATTAATCCTAGGGGCATAGTGATATTCCTCTAAACTTTGAACCCGTTGCACGTGGTATGCATAAAGAAGGTTCTCATGTAAAGTTCTCTTACACCTACTTCTTGCGCTATTTCGCGTGTGCTAACTGACGCATCATTTTCGACACGTTTGAGAATCTCTACTTCCGCATCCAAGACACGCACCTGTCTTTCTCTCCCGGCTTCGCGTGGTCTAGGAAAGACGAATCCTGTCTCTCTAACCCTTTGTGTCACCGCTGTGAATGTTTCTCGATCTGGTATTCGACGTTGTGGAAAGCGCTCTGCATAATGCCGAACTGCAGCAATTGCATTGCCACCACATTCGTCATACACAAAAAGCATATCGCCATATTCTGCAGATGTAAATACTACCATTTCCGTTGAATAAATACACCGATAAATTATTGACAGATTATTCTACTGAAAACGTCAAATTTGTATCAAATATCAAAAACTGACATATTAAAAAAAGTATTGCAAGTAACATGCTAGATTTCAAAAAACAATGCATTATAAAGATTTATTCAGCAGTTCAAAAAATTTGCGGCACCAATTTTAACACCGATTTATGGGAAAACTATGTATCTGGGCCAAAAATGGCAAAGGAATATTCGACTTCATTTTGCGCCCTAATTCTACCCTAGAAATTTTTCGGTCAACTTCCCTAACACCCTGTATATACAGAGTTAATCAAATGTATGAAATCATCCATATATCTCGGTAACCGTTCGTTAGATTTTTATGAATTTTCGTACAGGGAGATTTCAAAATATGGCGCATTTGAAAATGATATCGCCAATGTTGCCACGTTTTCAGTTTTTCCTAAATTCCTGCCGACTTCATTATTTCAAATGGAAAGCCCTATATATTTTTATAACATTCGATAGGGAATTTTTCATTGAGTTCATATCCTCCATCACTCTTCGGATAACAACTTACAAATGTTCGAGATTATCTAGTCTTTCTTTGTATACGATATTCTTAACATGTCCCCATAGAAAGAAATCTAATGGTGTAAGATCCGGAGAATGCGCTGGCCATTCGATGGTCCCATGATACAAAGAATAACAGATAAGATATTTACGCGTTCCATTTTCGTACGATCTGCGCATGACGTCACGTGGAGATATCGCCACTCATTTACTATTATACCAACACGTAACGTAGGTAGATAATATTCATGTACAAAATAAGCACCGTATATGTAATTTGTTGCGACTTTTGTCTAGGCTCTTGTTATGGAATCTATAAATGTTTAAACATTTAAACAAACTGTAGCCTAATAACCAATAAACCAAGAAAACGACTGAGATACAGATAAATGACTACCATCCATATAACTCTCATTCAAACAATAAATCAACAGTTATTTTAAAACGTTTATTTATCTATTAGTTTATAATTTTTCGGAATTTTCGCTTTCTTGTTGCAGAATTATCCTTAAGAACCGTGTTTAAATGTTTAATTCGGAAATACATTCTGGAACGAAAAAAAAGGGTTTTTATTTTATCACTACAAGCCTCATTTTTAGCCTTCAGAAGTAAGGTTTGTAAATAATTTTTGGTCACAAACAGACTGTCGGAGTTTACCAAATTAAAAATAGCCTCAAGTCGCTCCATATGTTTCATCATTTTTTCAGATGGTTTCGTTAAGCCTCCTTCGGATAAATGATCGACCCAAGAATATTGATTAATACCTACTTGGTTCGGCCTGACCTTCCTTTAATTTGTGCGAAATGAAACCCGCCAAATTCTCCAAACCATCGTAAGCAAGAGAGGCCAGTTCCGTATTCAATGGATCGGGATTTTCTTCAGGTTCCACCTCGATAAGTTTGGAAAAATATTGGGCACTCAAATTGCTTTCGTTACTTTGAGAAGAAAGGTCCGGCGTTGAATCCTCTTCGACATTGCCACAATTTGACAAAGACCCTTCATTTCGACCCAAGATGTACGCACGCAGTCGGTATTTGAATTCCAAAGGATCAGGAGCATCGTACAGCCCTCCTTTGGCCCTAATAGTCCCAAAAAAATTCTCCAAAACGTCTTGATTGAGTCTGTATGTCAAAAGATATTCAGCTCCAAATCGTGTCTTTATGTCTTCAAATAGAAGCTTCAGAGAATTGTTAGAAATAATGATGCCTAAAATTGAACAGGATGATTTCCCGGAATCCCGGAATTGAATTCAATTTATTTTGTGTGGTAAATGCAATCATCTTACCTTTTTGAAATGGCATAAGGTTTTTTTTCCCTTTTACTCTCATGTTGCTTATAGTTTC
>JABXWE010028065.1:0-11828 GCA_014611495.1 Limonius californicus
GCCACAGCACATGAAGAAAATGGAATTTATAAATTAGACCGACAAAAGAAGGAAGAAGCTGCCATGATAACAACTCAATCACAAAATCACAAACTATGGCATCAGAGATTAGGGCATTTGAATAGAAAAGGTATGAAACAACTTAATAATCTTGTGCACGGTTACAGCATGAATAATTACGACGATAAACCCTGTATTGCCTGCATTGAGGGGAAACATTCCCGTAAACCCTTTAAACCAAGTAAAAGCACTTCAAAGGAGTTACTGGAGTTGGTTCATTTTGATCTGTGCGGTCCAATGGAAGAAGCTTCATTTAGTGGTACCAGATATTTCATTACCTTCATAGACGATTTTTCTAGAAGAGTTGCTGTATATTTCTTGAAGTCAAAAATGAAGCAGCAGAGAAGTTTGAACAATTTAGAGTTATGGTAGAGAACCAGACTGGAAAAAAAATCAAGGTTCTCCGTACCCACAATGGTAAAGAATATGTGAATAATGTATTTGAGAATTTGCTAAAGAAATCTGGTATAAGACATCAGTTAAGTGTCCCTTATAGTCCACAACAGAATGGTGTTGCAGAAAGGACCAATAGAACGATCGTGGAGCATGCTATTTGGTGCATCCTTACCCAAGAAGTACTGGGCTGAAGCGACAGCAACTGCTACGTATTTGATTAATCGATCACCGCATTATGCCATCGATAAGACTCCGCATGAAATTTGGACTGGAAAAGTACCAGACATTAGTAACCTAAAGGTGTTTGGATGTAAAGCAATGGCATATATTCCGAACAAGAAACGGAAAAAATGGGATCCGAAATCTGCAAATTATTTATTCATGGGATACTGTGAAGACGTTAAAGGTCATCGACTAATTGATACAAAAAATAAACGGATAATTGTAAGTCGAGACGTGTTCTTTTTCGAAGATGAATTTATAAATTCATCGGGTAACGGGCAGTACAATACAGAAAATCCACGCTGTCATTTCTACGAAGGACCCGTAACAAATCAAGAACAAACAGCTGAAGATACCTCCGAGTTGAACAATGTGGTAGAACGAGAAAATGAAATCGAAGTCGAGTTGCCAGTAACCACAGCAAAAATGGAAGATTTTGAAAAAATCACTAATAGTAAGAATAGAATAGAAAGACCAGAAGCGAGAATTCAAAATGTTACTGAACAACTAGTACGAAGATCAGAAAGAAACCACAAACCGAAAGATTTGGGAAATGATTTTATCACCTATATAACTAAAGAATTAACTGCTGACCCTAAAACAATCGATGAAGTTTTACGAAGCCCACACAGAAGTTATGGTGGCAGATGCGTTTACAAAATCAGTTCATGGACCAAAAATTAACTTTACTAATCAAAGTATAGGATTGGCTGTTATGTAATTTCAGTTTAAGGGGGAGTGTTGATATGTAAACTTGCAATTACGATGTTGCCATGTAAACCTTGTTTGTTTTAGTAACTGAAGTGTGTCGTAAAAATAAAACAATTTTGCATGTTTCGTTTATTCTCGCGTTTTACTAATAATTTGCCTATTGTAAATTCATCAATTACAATTACACGCATTAACTTACTGAATATGTCTTGTTGAGGGAACCACTTAGATATTAAAATATTCGCAGGTTTTCCAGGTAAATCATCCAACTCAAATTTCCATAGAATCTGATATGGAAGTTCAGCAAAAGTTTGTAATATTGTATTACGTAGGTTTTCATCCAAATCTTTGCTTTTAACATTTGAACCCAAGCTGAAATATATAAAGCCTTGTGATGCAGCATCAAGATGTTTTTTTAAATCCTAAAATGTAATAGAAGCAAATATTAGAAAATCATTATGGATACTTGTCTATTATTATTGTATTCTTATTATTTAAAAAATACCTTTGGTAAGGGCTTGACAGACTGCAAATGGTCGGCACCACCAATTTGTATGACACTAGGAACTAAAGGCCTTATTTGGTGGAAAACTGGGTCAACATTTACAAATAACAAGCTTATATTATTCGTAATTTCCTCTAAACTAGGATATCCCTTGCCAAAATGTTTTTCAACTGCTAGTTGTTCCGAAGGTAAAACTTTAAGATAGTAAAATTTTGTAAATATATTGTACAAAACACTTATAACACGTTGAAAGAAATTTAATTTGCCCCCAAATGGAAGAATAGAATCCGGATTTATAATAGGATGTACTGGATTTCCAATAACATCATAAATCCCAGAAGGTGCATCGAAAGATGTCATTGCTATTGATGGACACTTAAATCTTTCAGAGAATGCGAACATTGAGGTAGACAAAAATTCAATCATTAACAGATCAAAATGTTCATCTGCATCTTTGATTAATTTTTGTACAGCTGGATGTTGTAATTCTTGATCAATTATAAGACTAAATGTACTGACAAGAGCACTTATCATTGTTAAAGGATTTTGGGAGCCTTTAGACATCAAATCTTCAAGTTCATTGTTCCATGTTTCATAAACAAAGTGCAAATCAATCTCAGTCAAATTTGTAAGTGTTGGATCATTTATTGGATCTGTTGTTAATACCGTTAGCTGATGTCCTCGTAATGAAAGTTCTCTCCACAGAGGGTGAAATGTTATTTGATGACTGAAGGAAGGAGTTGGCACAATTCCCAATATTCTTGCACTATCACTGTACGAAAAAATAGCAAAAATGATAATAGTTAAAGTGGGTACTTTGCACATTTTCGGTAAGTGTGTATAACTGAACTGGTCTCACTAATACAATGATAATATTTTAGAATTATTTTATAACTTGCTGTGTGGAACTGGTGGGAGGTGCTACCGATCTCACAAAGTTTTAGCCTGTAATCATGATTAGCAATTTAAACAAATATTAAACATATCGAAGGTTTAAGTAGTAGTGTCTTTACTTACTTTTCATATTAATCTTTCAAACTGGGTGAACATGCATATATTTGGGAATGTCAATGATTGCTTATCATGCGTACACGTGCTTAGATAAGATCTTCATATTTTTACTTTTCCCTTCAATAGTTACGACGGACGGGTAAACAGGTGAAAAATTCGACTTTAAGATTTAAATAGAAATATCCGTTTTTGTCGGATACGAATCCAAAAACTTGTGAGTATGTGCAGGTGCACGCGAGCACGTACGTGAGACAATGACAATTTGTTAAAAATTATATGAAGCTTTTAAAAATTCCAAAATTTGTAACAGTAGACACATTGTTTAAAAGCATTAAATAGGCATGGAATGATTTTTTATCAAACTTTCTAATTTCAAAACAAAAACTGGAAGGCCTGTTTACTCAGAAAATGTCAATACAGTTGACTTTAATTTATTTAATAGCTATTAAGTATCAGCATTCCAGTTTGCATAAAATATTTAAGAATGATACAATTTCAAAAATGCCGCAATTTCAAACATGAAATTTAAAAAAGTATATATTTTTTCGAAATCGGTTCTTAGGGTTTTGATAAAATTTTGATACTTTGGTAATGGGCTACAAGAGCTATAAAGCTAGTTTTTTTTTGATTGGCGATGAATTCCGGGTGGTAAGCATTCCAATAACCCCCATTTAATGGAAGATCAACCAATGCCAGATCAAAGACCAACAAGATTAGCAAAAATGAAAAATAATCCTTTGGATGATGACTACATTGCAGGTATTTTTAGGTACGCTAAATCACAATATATTATTTGATCATTTTCAGGCTATTTACCATTTGTCATGCGTGATGTTACATCAAAGTCGGCCCAACTTAAAATTCGACCTGCTTTAGAAGTTAAACATTGGATGAGAAAAAATCCTAATGAGGCAGGTAAATGCCGAAAAAATAGTAAATGAGTTAAGATATTGTGTTTGTTAAGGCTTTTGGTTTACTAATATAATTATTTTTGACTTATAAAAAGATATTTTATTGTGAAAAAAAAACCTGCCTGGTGATAGCAAAAACGCAGATTATAAGAATGTATTGACCATTATTTAAATTATGTAAAAGTAGACCCAGAATTCCATAAGTGGTGTAATATAAAAATATGTCGTTTTCAAGTAAGAACAATACACATACATACATGTATGGGTGCACACGCCCACACACTACCCCCCATACACACATCCCCACCATACACACGATACAGATACAGCAGCAAGACCATCACCGTTTGATTTTTGAATGATATAGAAGAAAATTTAACAAAAATAGTGCTACAAAAGTAAAGTATCTATAATACTTGGTATATAATAGTTATGTAGCTGATGAAACCAAATTGATAATTATTCATCGCATAGTTTTTTAACTACTGAAATGAACAAATTATTTTTTTATCTTACTAATAAAACAGTGTAATTGCTAACCTTCTTCGGTTACGTTAAATGCAAACAACAACAATAAAGAACTGTTAACAGCTATTGCTTGCTTGCTTGCTTTGAAAGAGCGAGATCTAGGACGCGGTTTTCCAAGCATCTCTATGCACTTAGGCCATATGGCCCATTGTACACCCTAACTAAGAATTTTGCCTATCTGGGGTAATTCCAACTCCAGTAGTGATTTTTAACTTGTCACACATCGTAGTGGCACGGGACCTACGACAGACAGCAGGCGCATTTTCAGATTTTTCCCCGCTAGAAAAATCTCGCCGACCTCAGCCAGGTTTGAACCCGCGTCCCTCGGATCTAAAGGCAAATGCGCTAACCACTAGACGGCTCGTTAACAGCTATTACACACTAAATGTCCATTGACATTAAACGCTTATATAACAGTTATTTACCAAATAAATTACAACAATTTAGCTAAATTAACAATATTGTTAGTTTTCATCAGTACATGTCATATTATATGTACGTCACAAAATAAATGTACTTAATGTGAGCCTCTCCTGTTTTGTTTTGTGTTTCTTATTCTTCTTCTTCTTCTTCTTCTGATTATAGGCCAATGATCTGTTAGTTACCTACAATGAAGTAAGTTCTATTTAATGAAAATCCCTAAAACGAGGTTACTTACAGCTCACAGAACTACACATGACACGCGGGCCGTGAATGCGCATTGTATAGGGTTATCAGAAGGGCGGGGACCGCACTTCTAAAGTCTTTTCGCGGTGGTAACTGCGGTACACTTTCGGACATCCTAAAATATACTCCATAGATTTATTTGTTACTGCTGTTTTTGCGAATTCTTTTTTTTTATTAATCTTGTTATTGATATTGTTGCTGTTTTGTTAGTGTTGTTAGTGCTGCTGTGAAAAGTAAAATGATTTTTACTATACATATTATTTCTCGCTCCCGCGTGTACGCATTCCGCGTGTCATGGTAGATTCTGCAGAAGTACGTTTATTATTTCACAATTAGTTAATATACAGAGAGATCAAAAAAGAACTTGATTACAGCAAGCCATGACTTTTTTTTCGTAGGTCGTAGATCAAAAATATCCTGTCAACTGTCATGAATACGAACAAAAAAAAAATCATGGCTTGCTGTAATCAAGTTCTTTTTTGATCTCTCTGTAGTATGGAACAAGGTAATGGTAATTTTGGAATTTCAACGATTTAAACTTGAAATTATTTTCAGGTGTCGTGACTCATGAGAACTCTAAATTCATAAACTTCACTGCTCAAAACAATTAACGGATCTTTAACAACATTAATAATTAAAAAACAGGCAGTTAAAATAGCACCTGCAAATATTTTTATATTTCAATTGCAATATTTTTAAACAAGAAATCCAACAATTTTTGTGACGTCTTCATTTGTTACCGTAAGTTGAAACGCGATGGTCGCTGGAGGGTAGTAAAGTGCGCGTCAACACGCTTTTGCTCACAGTTTAACTTTTCACTTTCTTTGTTACCAGTGATGATTTTTGGTGGCGGATTTAGGTAATATGTGACTCCAAGCACTTTTCTAATTTGTGGTCCTCGTGGTCCTAATATATAATAACGAACAAATTTGACACCACAAAGTTTATTACGTATTAGATCTATGTAGTGCATCAAACTTAATTAATTAAATATTTATTATAAATTTACAAACATCTGGTCAAGTACGAATACTTTTACTATAAGACCAGTATCTAGACTATTACCTATAAAGAGCTTGGACGTCAGACCAATTTGAAATATACTTTCCTCTTTTCGAATATTATTTTGTTGGTAGTGCAAAGTAATGAAAACTAAAAGGTGATTTCCATTCAGATTAAGATTTACTCATTAACTTTGGTGCTGAAAATTTGCTAACTATTCTTAACATGAATATTACAAATACATTTAAAAAATATGGGGCCCCTCAGAAAGAGGGACACGTACTTAATCTGCATTGCTTGGAGGGTCATAGGTCAAGCGGAGGGTGGGCGAACGTTCATTAAGGCTGCAAAGTTGAGACTAACTACCATAATGTTCTGATCGTAATTTTTTTACATACAATTGTAAATTTCTATAAGAGAAATTATGTAATAAGTTAGCTGTAGCTTGGGTGACACCGCAATTTCTACTTGACCCTTAAGTTTAAAAATCACTGGATGACTGCAGCACCTGTGTATTTTTGGCTTTTGCATTTCGGTTGCATAGCAGAGCACTGCGGACGCCAGTCAAACGGTATTCGTAGTCCAGCACAATACGCACTGGTCAGTACTTGGATGGTTGGACCATTGTAGTGGTACAATATGTAATTGGTCGTGTTTCGCAGGGTACATAAAACCGTCGGTCCCGGTTGTCATACGAATATCTTTGACAATCGTAAACCATGTAGTGGAACTTCTCTTTCTGTGCGATGGGTTAGGCTAGCCTCCTGCCCGGCATACGTGCAAAGAGAGCTTTTTTTAGGACTTCTGATTTCTAGCGTATTACCTAAAACTTAAAAATACGCCGTAGTTAATTTCAGTGGCTCCTCCAACCCAGGGTTTGCCTACTATGGGAACGTTCGGCGCCCCCCAGGTCGGATTAGTTTGTTTCCAAAAATGGTCCAGTTTGTATTTTTTCCTTCCACTGTGAATTTGTACCTAATCTACTTGAGACGCCTAATAAATTCACACAAAAATGATACTATAAATATTAGCGAAAAAGTCCAAACCCCTCTTCCTACTACGCCACTGCTCTGTAGATGAATTACTAAAAATGATTATGTTAGCATCCCGGTGAACTCAATCGAAGATGGGCTGAGTTCCATAAAATAAAAAAAATAGGCGCCACCGACTTCAAAATTACTAACACAATCCTAGATACAAAAAATTAGAAAAGTCGGATTCTCAGGTCCAGCATTCACCTACCTTTCTTTCTGTAGTAGTTCTCGCTTTCGTCCGATATTCAAGTTTATCGTCGTAAATGAAAAGACAAATTACCAGTAAGTTAAATTTAATATTCAACAAATGATCCCCATGAAACGGTTTTGAATATAACATAAATATCTTAGTGATGTCAATTTTACGTACAGGTAAACAATAACCCTGTTGAAAACCAAACTCCCACAAACCCTGGTTAATTATTGCGTATCGAAACACATACGTAAATTAATAAACTTAATAAGCAAAACGCATACCTAACGAAGAGATCTCTACGAATTGGCGAGCGATAAAATAAACAATAACATTAATTAAAACCCAAATTGAACTATAGACGCAATAATACCCGACGGTTGGAGTACCCTGTATATAAAAACACGTAAAATTGCCGTACTATTACAACATCATAACAAGTGTATAATTTCCCCAATATTATAAAATTCAGATAATTACGACGAATAATAATAATCTACGATTAATTATTTCTACGAAAATCGAAACAATTTATAAATAAATCAAATCATAATTCGAATTCAAAAACACTTCCCTTTTACATATGGATGTTTATCTACGGAATGCAGGTCCACGGAGCAGACGACCTTCAACACAGATGGTCCGGAAAATCCAGATATCCTCGCTAGAAGTGGGTCGAGATATGCGTGAAACGTAAATTTTCTGATCGTTATCACTCCCAATTCTTATATGGACGGATTAATTGCCCCAAACTTCGTGCCTAAATTTTATTGATATACAAAAGTTAGCAAGCAGAACCAAGAGAATGGAACAAGACAAATGTTAGTGAAATAAAACTCACCAGATGCTTTTTTATACTGGCGTGAACAGCAGCTTCTCCCCTGTGGTATAATATATCGGAAAAACTTCCTGAGTTAATCTTCCAATCGAAGACACAAAACTCTTAAATGACGTAGATTTTAGAATGGAATAAACTTCCCTATTATAACGAATAATTTCAATCTACGACACAAAAATACCTCCAGAGAAAACAATCGTAGTAGCTTGAACAACGAACTACGTGTAACTCACTCGTCTCCAAAAATCTCCCCTCAAAATTCGAAACTTGAACTCGCCCAAAATTCTACAGCTCTACCAGCTTCGAAATATATAAATTACGACAATTGGGGATATCACCATACGCAAAACGAGTTGTCTAAAAATCAGGCGTAAGAAACGTTACATACTAACATGCTGCTTTCCAAAATTTTGTTGGTTACATTTTTAGTTTCTATAACTACTCTTAACTACAGTGTTAAACTAATCTACTCTACTACTCTAACCTACTATTAAACTATTACTAATAATAATGCTAATTCACCCCCCCCTCCCACCGTTAGTCCTATCCTTTACAATTTTATCCTACATGCATGCTCATGCATCATGCTTTATGCTATCTTTAGTTTACGTTAATTATACTACGTTAGTTATGCTACTCCTTATTTACTAAGCTAATGATTTACTTTCTACATTCTACATTAATCATGCTACATTCATGCTACCTTAGTTTTTTTGTCACATCCGGTTTTCTCGTCTTCTGGCTTTTTGTATGTTCTCAATCTCCGCTATCTTGCGATAGCGAGGTGAGTGCATTCTTCCTTCCTCCTTCTGACTGCGGATTTCTCCCTCCGGCCTTAGCAATTTCTTGCTGGTTTCCGGAAGAGGGCCAGCAGTCTTCGCTTCCATTTCTTCCTCTAATTTGTGTCTTCCTGTGTCTCTATCTGATTCACTCGTTATACTTTTGTTGTGCTATGTTGGATGTCTTATCCGCCAGTCTGTTTAACACGTTAAACAGCTACGGACTCTCTAGCATCTCGTTAACGTTGTTATGCCTTACAGTTAGGCGTTCTTCGTGCAGTTCTTCTTCCGTGTCCGGACATTGGAACACCACATGTTCAGGTGTTCCAATTGCCCCGCATGGACATAGGTTGTTTTCTTTCAAATTGAACAGGTATGTGGGGTAGAGTCCATGGCCGCTTATGAAGTGGACATGTCCCCTAGGCGATGTAAAGTAATCTCGTTTTTGTTTCAGGTCAGTAGATATGAAAAGGGCGGTTCTGGCTCACTGCTCTTATGGGAAATCCCACGTTAAATTTTGTTTTGTATCAGGTCTTTTTTGGGGGGTGTTTGTAATGAGTGCGAGAGAGAGGTACTTCGGATGGTGTATTGTGTGAGAGAGAGGTCCTTCGGATGGTCTGTGTGAAGTGGTTCTTTGTGCAGAAATGTGGCGGTGGTGGGGATATTGGCAATGACCAGAAGGTGTAGCGGAGGTGTAAGAAGTTGATGGAGCAGATGGGTATGCAACCCGCCGTACTTTTTTATAAATACGTGGGGATTCGACCCGTGGACCGTTGTATTACGAAGCAGAGATGATTTGCTCGCAGCCACCGAGGCTTGTTGATATAGGAGTGTAGTAAGTGGTATATATGTTCCTGAAAACGTCGCGAGAGTATGCAACCAACCAACCAACCGGTCGTGTATGCAGCATGGATGTACGGAGGAGAGCGTGCGCGTGCGCGCGCGCAGTGTTCATAATCATGCAGCGGCAGTAGCAGCCATAAGATTTCAAATATAGGCGGGAAGCAATTTGACATCTGCTATCCCCGCTCCCCGCGCCGTATAGCTTGCTTAAGCTGGTGGTGAATTGATGAATAATTAAACTATTACCTAAAATAATAATAATAATAATGTAATAGTAGGTAGCCAAAAGAATAATAACCAACTAGTGGTACGACGGGGTGTGGTGGCGAGAGGGGGGTGTGTATACTTTATGTATGTTGTAGAGGGATGCATATGACGACAGCGGGTTGGAGGGGGTAATTTTTCGTTTATTTTCCCTAAATTTCCACCCGTTTCGGAGATATTTGACATTTTAAGGATTTTTAAGGTTTGGACTTGGAAAAATTAGAAATAAAATTAAAGAACAGTAACTAACTATAGTATAGGTGCAACGGGTGAGTGGTGGTGGTGAGAGGGGGGTGTGTGTACTTTATATATGTTGTAGATGGATGCATATGACGACTGCGGGTTGGAGGGGGTATTTTTTCGTTTATTTTCCCCAAATTTCCACCCGTTTCCGAGATATTGTACATTTTAAGGTTGGACTTAGAAAAATTTGAAAGTATGAAACTGAATACAAATTTATTAAGTTTGCTGCTGCAGCTACTGCTACTGCCGCTAATACAATACTACTAAGAAGCAACACAAAAATAAAACAACAGCAATAATATGCCAGGCGGCTTTTTATTATGGAAAATACACCCGTGCAGTGACACGTATGTGTGTTCGACATACGGCACACTTTGTTAAATATTTGTTACAATTTCGACAGGCACATACGTGCCCGCACGGCAAAAAAAAACAAGCTCTAAGGGGTTAGTATAGCACAAGGTACATTTATTAAGGAAAAACTCGTCTCTTAGTACTTCTGGTGGGTCTGATGGAGGGGGTGGTGGCGGTAATTGTTCTGGAGAGGGTGTCGGCGGCGGTGGTGGCGCCTCCCCTGGCGGCGTGGGCGATGTTTCAACGTCGAGGTGAAGCAATGTGGGCATGTCCCGTTCGGGGAAGCTGTTACGTCGAATTTCATAATTATAGTCGGCCGCCATGCTGAAATCGTTTAAGCGTGGCCCGTTGAATGGTATATTTGGGCAATTTATTCCTGTTAGAAACGAACAGTCTGGAGAATAGAGTCTATGTAAGTCCCAAATGTTTTGACCCACTGAAGCAAGATCTAGCGACGAGTAGAGTTCACAGAAGGGACACCGCACCCAAAAGTCGTTATCACCGCCGGGGTAGAAAAACCCAGCTCTGGCTATAGCATCGATATTTACATACACGTCGGCAGGACAAGATGCAAATGACAGTATGCGATTGTACTCGTCATACATACAGGTCAATTCGGTGGCAGTAGCGGACCTGGGGGAGTCTTCTTCGGTGGCAGTCTCAGGTGCTGCCGACGTTGCTGCCATGATTGGTGCGCCAGCTGTAAACACACAAGACGCACAGTAGCAAAACTACCAAGAAAATTAACAATAATAAGCCAAAACGTACCTGCTCTTATACGAAAGGACTCCCCGTCGTCCCACTCAACAGGTGGTCGTTATATGTTTGTGCTTTCTCGCGCTTAGCAACAGACGGGCAATGTTGCATCAGCAACTAGTTAACACAGGCAGCCGTTACATGTTTGTGCTTTCTCGCGCTTAGCAACAGACGTGAATGTTGCATCAGCAACTAGTTATTTGCATATTGTAGACGGAACGCGCCACCAAGGCGAGACGATGACATCATGTTGTTCGCATAGTCGCAGAAGGTCAAGCACGTGCTAGCGAGGTGAGGGGAGGCGAGGACAGCAGCAACTGGTTGTTTTCCCACAGGCCGCAGAAGGTCAAGCATGCGTCAGCTTGTTTGTTCTCGCGGTGGCGGTTCGGTTATGAGATCATCGGCTTGCATCGACACAAACACATGTTGCTATCGTGTTTGGCTTTAGCTTTTTTGATGACGCAATCATTATTGTCATACGCAGTAAAGTAGGCGTCGTCGTCGTCGTCGTC
>JABXWE010028066.1:0-11162 GCA_014611495.1 Limonius californicus
GATGTACTTACCTTAATAAATTTAGACATTTGGGTGAATAATTACAGTGCTTCTGGGATTTAATGATTTAAATTCACAAACCTTTAGAAAAAGAGAACTTGGTGCTGTCATATTCAAAACCAACTGATTCCAGTCTAGACAACAAGGCCGACAAGCGGATATATGCAGATGTTGCAGTATTTTGGAAGAGGTGGTGTCTACAGTATGGTCAGAGTGACGCAGTAAAAAAATAAGTTTAAAATTAAGTTTGTTTTCATAAGAGCATGTATTTTAATTGCATTAGAAGTAGCTATCTAAATTAGTGAAGCCACGATACATATTACCTTGAGTTTTGAGAGTCTATTTAGATGCTGAAATATTAATTTATGTTTATTTTATTTGAGAAAACTCAAATTGGCGCCCAACAAAAATTCTTCAATATTTATAATTATGCAGAGCATTTATTTATTAAATTAAATACACGGCAATATATATATATATATTGCTGTGTGATGTGAAGGTAAAAAGAAAAGCCCCCTATGCGTTGGGTTGCACAAAATTAATGTTGTGATGCCACTAAATAAAATAATGCACACCTGTGTACTTATGCTTCTAAACACGTTAATAAAATGATGACAACAATGTATTCGAATGATATCATTTACACAAGATAAATCTAAATCGAGACTCTTTAAAATAAAATAGCATGAATTTAGAAAAGAAATGAAATTCAAATTCAACAAATAAATCTCAGGGTTAAATAAAATAACGGTTGCAATAGAATTCCCTTAGGAATACAATACAAATCACAATTTACAGAAGCATAGTCAAAATTGTCAAAAGTAGCTTAAGGCATAAATGATGAAAATCAACTAAATCACCTGTAGTAACTTTATATATAGTCAAATACCTGGTTTTAAACATAAATAATAAGTTTTTCAAACAATTTTTATCTTTGTCGAAGAAAATCAAGTTTTATGCAAATAAACAAATAAGTACATATTTATTGTTAATGAAAATACGATTCAAAGTTGTCTCTTATACCAATACAAAAGCATTCAATACAATATAAGACCAAACAAACACATAAGTGTGCTAAAAGTTACAAAATTAATCTGAACTGTCAAATCGTAAACACAAATCCTAATATTCTTTTAAATTACAGCTTAAAATTCAAGTACAATCGTTGCAAGGCTTATAAACAACGTCTAAAAAGAAGATCCAAAGCTAAAATTCCAAAGGATGAACCAAAAATCCTGCAAATCCCACATTATTACTTCCCGAATGCACATCGGAAAGAACAACGAATGACCTCGTTTGAAATCTGTGTGTGTGTGAACGACTCATTTTCATACAGAAAAGCTACACATAGCTTCTATGCTTTATATTTAATTAGAATTTAGTTATTTTATTGGGTGTAACACAGCAACATATGGGGCAGTTTGTGGGTGTGTTTGTATACATAACCTCACATTGTGTGCGCCGGTTTAAAACAGCATGTATTCTAAAAAATTCGATGACTTAATTGATTCCTTGGTAGACAAGTACAGAAATGTTTATCAGATTGAAAACAAACTCGTGCAGAATTGACGATTTTCATTTAATTTAATTAGTAATAACAAGATATTTTTGATCTTCACATAGAATTAAATGAAAGCATAGTAAATTCAGTGGCTGCAGAGACTAAATGATCGATATCGCGGAACATGACTAGCGTTAGAAAATTATCTAATTAAGCATGGGGATTAATGAATTTAACGATTTGGAAGGATGAACTTAATTTCACTTATAATGGACTGTCAAACAGGAAAACTGATCATTATTTTGCCGTAATAAATCCTTTCCATCTCCGAGGCATATCGATATGAAGATATATTTAAAATAACATATTATGTAGAACGTAACGATCTTCTCTCATATACTTGTTTCGCACTTTTTAAGGTATTGCAGCCATAGAGGACCTACACTTAACTTGAGCTCCGAACCATGGGAAGTGTAAACACTTCTATCCCAGATAAGATTAAGGCGTAATACTTCAGAATGTTTTCTTTGTTTACCATTGCCATTAGCTATTAGGTGTGCTTTCCTGTTGAAACTAAACGCCACTTCACTCTCTCCCATCTATAACAACACAAGTATATTTTTGCTGCCGCTTGTTGGGATTTTTAATTAGCTCTGGATAAAAGAAACGACTTAGAAATTGAAGTTACTAAAGCCTTTTGGGAAATAACTGCGGTTTTATAATGAAAATCACTCATTTATTTAGAGGAACTTAACTATGTAGTAGTAGCAACTTTGAACAAAGTATCTAAATTATACTTATTGTAATTTTTATAATGGTTTGTACTTTGATTCTCTCCTTATTATTTCATCACAGTAGCTGTGATTCATTATATTCTTTAATGTATAGGATCGCCTTACGATCAGCTTTATTCATAAGTAAATATTTTCTTGTTCTGTAGGTAGAACTACTCGAGTAGGAAGCCTTCCGACTTCGTACTTTTAAATACACGGCAAATTATGTGTATCGATTAGGGCTGAAACTTGCTCTAACATTCCTTAACAGACTTCAGCCTTTACTTAATATGAATGTGTTTACAGCATTTGTATAAAACGTGCGTCCTCTATCAATTCGGGGCGTAATTCAGCAGCTTGTCAAATTAGCTGAATGGTTCCAATTAACCCAAACTAAACCTGTACGTTAAACTCGCAACTGGTAATAGAGGTACGCTTTTTTAGCCCCGTATGCTGTATATTTATAGAAGAACAATAGATGAAAGAGTTAAAGAAAAACAGTAGCAAAATATAGTTACAGAAAAAGATAACGATTCAAAAGAAAGAGTTTCTTATTAGAACAAATAAATAACATACTTTTGCGTACATATGAACCCAATTATTTTCATATGGTTTAAATTCGTAGATTGACATGATTTGTGTCCCTTGTTAAAAGTTATAAGTTGCTTTTGATATGGCAAAGCTGCCTAGAACGAGTAGAAATATAATAGTACGGTTTTTGTGCTGTTGATATTTATTTCGTTTCCAAAACTACTAAATAATAGTAACCCAAATTCAACTTTCTAAGGAACATATATCAGTGCCAATTGTAGTGAGAAATAAGGCAGGCAGACTAATGGAAATTTGTTTTTATAGAATCTTACATCTTAGTCTATTGCTATTAATATAAAATGAAATCATTTATTATAACAAATACTGAATTTAGAGCATCTTATGTATTTTTTCCTAAGACTATCGAACCTTTCCGTAGCACGTTAGAGGCCACACATTCTTTCTAGTTATGATTCCTACCCCTGGACACAGGTTTATACTCAGATTATGCATTTCTTGGAATTGTTGATAGTCAATGGTAGTATCTGGAAATTTACTACAGTATATTGTTTCAAGGAGTTTTGTATTGAAAACGTGCAAATCACATTAATTTTCATTGCGGAAATAATATTCGATCACAACTGATTTCTATTCCAACCATATACACTATTTGTTAATAATACGAAGGCTGTGCAACTGAAACCCATCTTTGATCAACTTAGTCTTGAAAACAAATGCAATAATTCAAATGACGTTTCTTAATGATAGTAGTGTATGTAAACAACACATTAATAAGTTTCTGGCGTTTGAATTTGATTCTTACTTTTAAAACTTGATTTTGGCGTTTATTGTTGAAAATCCGTCCAAGTTTGATCAGCGTGCGGTCCTACAACTTTTATGCGCTGAGGATATCATACGCTGATGCAAGCAGTGTGTGAAAATGCATGTATTGCGAACCTAACTGTGAAGGAATGGTGCCGAAAATTTAAGAACGGAAAAGAGGGGACTATAGAGAGCCTCAACCAGGTGCACGGTGTACTGCATTAACAGAAAACAATATGGCATTTGTGGAAGGCCTTATGAGCGAAAATCGTTGAATTTCAATTAGAGACATTTCAGAAATTGTTGGTGCGGGGCCATGACTATAGGTAAAATGGTGATGACTTTCTTCTTTCAATAGTTGCTGTTGACGAAACTTGGTGCCATTACTACGAGCCATCCAGTAAGTTATGGTCGATGCAGTGGAAACATTCAAGTTCACCACCACCGAAGAAGTTTAAAGCACAACCTTCTGCAGGCAAGGTGTTGTTCACATGTTTTTTCGACGATGAAGGACCCTTGTTGATAGAATTTAAGGAACCTGGAGTAAATGTCAATGCAAATCTGTACTATGACACTTTGAACAAGCTTCATCAAGCAACAAGACGGAAACGTCCACGAAAACTTATGCGTGGGGTCATTTTGTTGCACGACAACTCTAGGTCTCCTGCTGCTAATGTGGTAAGAGAAAATCTTCAACGAAAGAAATGGAGGGTTTTAGAGCATCCACCCTATAGCTCGGATCTATCGCCTTCCGATTTCCATATTTTTGTATCGCTGAAAAAGACGTTAAAATGTCGGTATTTTGAGTCTGACGCAGAAGTACAGGTAGCTATGGAAGACTTCTTCAATCATTAGCCACAAGAATCCTATGAACAGGATATTCGTCGGTCAATGGGATAGGTACCTTAACTGTGACGGTAATCATTTCCAATTAAATTGTTGAATAAATGTTTTATAAAGCAAAGATGGGTTTCAGTTGAACAACCCTCATATAACCAGATGATCTTACGTACTAATTTGTGAGATTCTTTTAATATACAGACTAAATAACCGTAGGTGAAAGCGTCTTATATATAAGGTATCCCAACAAGCACGCTGAATTTAGGGTGCGCCATCTTCGTTCCTCGGGGTTGTCTGCCCTAAAAGTTTGTCAGCGTTCATCTACCATTGTTGCGATGAATGGTCATAGAACATTACACGACGGCTGTACGAGTTATTACTGTGAAAACTCATTACAAATATGGGGAAATTTATGCGGAAATAGTTCGTAAAGTTAGCGGAATTTTCGGTGGACAAAATGCACCAAGTGAGTCAACAACTGGAGGGGAATAAGAAATTTGGGACAACAGATCTGATAGTATACAGTAAATCGTCTGTGCGTCATCGTGCAATTCGGTCTTTCGACAGCATTGACGCATTGTTTGAAAGGGTTACTGATAGACCAACAACATCGACTCACCATTGTTCACAACAACTGTGCATTCCGAGAAGCACACAGCAGCAAATTCTTACGGAAGTTTAACATCGACGTGTCTACAAGATTCAATTTGCACAAGAACTCAACCAGCTGTTCGGTTGCAACGCCGAGAATTTCTCAATTGAGTATTGAAGAACCAAGAAGTGGGCGATGATTTTTTGAAGAGAATTATTTTTAGCGATGAGGCAAACTTTCATCATCATTTGCATCATAGAGAATCCTCGACTGATTCATGAAAAGGCTATGCATCTACAATAGGGTTGTGTGGATTTTGGGCTTTAGAAGTGACTGATTCAGTTACAGTCTGTCACACTGTCCGCGAAACGATGGAGTTGTTGCAAGAAATTTCGTGGTCATGGCATCACACGCAATGGCGACCAGAATTGGTAACCGTTGTCGTTCAGCTTCTTTCTTAGGGGATGTGTGAAGTCTTCTGTCTATACCAACAATCCACAGATAATTCCTTATCTCAAGGTGGAGAGTCGTGGGAGATATTTGTCCGATATTGCATTCAACAAGTAGTTGAAGAGGTTGCTGCAAGGAGGGTAGTGTAGTTTACAATAAGAAGTAAAATACAGTTCTAAAGTTATATGCTCCCTAAAAATTCAGTACTGGAATTAGCATATTTTAAAATTATGTAAGTTGTGAAAATGACGCACTATGGAATAGAAATTTTAAGCAGCAACCTAATTTTTGAAATTTGTTGTACTTCTACCTTTTTTGAACAACACATTTGTTTTGCTTCGGAATATGTAAAAAAATTCTAATATTTCATCGAGAAACATAATTTATGCAACTCGGTAGGGCAGAATTGTTTCAATCGCGTTATGCAGTCGGCCACTAGGTCCCCGAAATGGTTTTCTATAAATGCAGCTTTCGGAATTCTATAAAGCGTTGTGACCTCGTTCGGAAACCTTTTGGACCCAATTAACCGCCAAAAAATTTTGAACCACGTAATCAGAGCCTATCATTTAGGCGGCAGGGCTGCGCTAGATGCTTACCGGATGGTCGCTATGGCAAAGAAGTCAGCAGACTCCTGCACGCGACTCGCAGAGCTGGGGACACCATATATATATATATATATATATATACGAAGCTTTCACATACGACGAAAATTTCCCTGGCGATGGCATTGTCTTACGTAGGCCGCCGCCAGGAGGTGCGAAAGTTGATTACTTAGAGTGCCATAACTCCGTAACCGAACGACGTGGAAGGACGGGGTTTTTGCTGTAGCATGGATCGTACCGAGTGCTACCGCGCTGCGTGTGTGGCAATCCGCGCCAACGCCTTTCGGATGGACTTACCCTCTATAAATACACTTCTTGCGGAATCGCAATATGTTCCTTGCTGATCGGTTGCTATGTCCGCTTTTGTAGGTACGCTGGGGACCCATGGGCGTATGAAATATTGTGGAACGGTGTACGAACACCACTGTCAAGCACTCGAAGTTCAAGAATGTACAATTACCAACATTACGGTTGTTGCTGAGGCAGCGCTAAAAACGGACGGTTAATTTTATGTATGAGAAAAATAGACATACGAAGATAATTTCTTCTTACTAATATAATAAATTTAATAGGAAAACGTAAAATATGCAATCAGAGAAACTTGAATGGAAACCCATTTCAACAGTTTATCTTTGGAAAACATTACCTTTATTATTAATAGCGGCTTAATTCTTTGTGATATAGTATTGGCTAGGTTCTGGAAGTGTTGTGCAAGAAACTTATCTTCCATTTCTTAGTTTTTGTCTGGTTAGTTCAAGGATTGGTAGAGCGAGACTTACAAGGAAACGTATTTTCATTCCGTGCCAAAAACCTACTCTAAGAGCGGAATAGTGATATCTGAAAACCATTTTTAAAACTGGATCCCCAAACCATGACAGATTCTGAAAATTAAATCTTTCTTTTTCTAATAATCTGGATGTTATTTCTTATTTCTTTAACGAATGGTTCTGCTGTGGCTGTCACCGATATAAACTTCAAACCGAGACTCATCGGTTTTCGGAATCCAATTAATGTTCATTTGCTGATTTTTATTTGTTTTTCGTTCGATTCAGTCTCGACAATGCCTTTTTCTGAGCCTCAACACATAATGTGATTTTTTGAAAATCTACATTTAGACTGTGGTTGAAACATATTGCTTTATAAGTTCCAAATTCTAAATGTTGAGCTCTTGCTTGACACGTAGATATCGAAAAGCTTTATCCCACAGCATAGTTCTAAAGTACCCTCACTTGGGCCTAGTTGCTATTGGTCTATACACAGAAGAAGAAGATGAATAATGATTAATAACATTTTTTCATCAATTGCTTTTCCTCTATTTATTTTTAAGGACTAAAACAGTTTTAACAGGCTTGACAAGTTATTTCCAATAGGCAAGAGTTGTTTTGTCTTAGCGTTACATGCCCACCTCGATTGTCCCCTAATTTGATAATGCTCTAAATAAGTGAACACATAAAACGCGCTATTTCGACCAATTTCCTTCTTATGTTAAAGAATTAAATATCATTGAAAACATTTTACTGTATGTAATCGATAAAGGTTTGATGTCAATATTTAGTCTAAAAAATTCAAAGTAGTATTTAGTTTTACATTTTTTTAAATAATTTCTAAAGAAATTGAAATTTCATTAGGTAGGCCAACAGAAGCGGCACCGGGCTCATATATATCGCTATATATTATGCTAACACAGTGAAAATTGATAGAAATTAACTTGAACGACAGGTTTTGTTTCGAAAAGTATATCAAGAAGGAAAAGGGAGAAATGTAATTAAAGCAAACTTAAATACAAATAGATTGGAAATAAGATATAATCAAATAATCAAAGGTCTCTGGGCATTTGGTAGTCAATTTTGGGGTTGCGCCACAAAAATAGCATCACTCTGAGCCATCGATTTCAGACTAAATATTAGGAAGCATTGTTGATGCTCTGTGACGCGTTATAAATAGCGACATCCGCAGGGACATGGAGTTGAAGAAATACAAAAGTATGCACAGAAGTACCAGGCTAGGCATTTCAATCCTGTCAACGTCGAGGCTTTTTAACTTCCTCATAACACTGGATTCATAGAAATACTCAAGAGGATTAAACCATTTGAGTTAATAAAAAGTGGCAGTGTAAAAGCAGTGCAAATAGAATGTGACAAGTTCACAACATAAGCAAAGTGCAAAGTGTACAGAAATAATTATAAATGAGACCATACCATTGAGTAAAATGTTAATATTAGCAGATTTTACAGATTTTAGTCAATTTAGGTTAGATTAGATTGCAGGATAATTCAGTGGCACTACAAAAATTCAACTGTTCTTCACTCTGGCTGATAGGGCTCCCAATTCTACAGTACAGACCAATTTATGGTCAGAAGCTACTGCAATGATTTTGTGTACATCTACTGTACATATAAGACCCTTAATTTTAGATTCCGAGGATGTAGAGCATGCAAAAAGCTGTCACACCAGAACAGTGTCAGAAAATGCTCTTCAGTGATGAATCTACTTTCAATGTCAATCATTATGCTTGCACTACATATGCAAGAAGATTTCCTGAGGAAAAATTTTCACCAAAATGCGTACTTCCAAAAATAAACCCAACCCTGAAGGTGGTGGTCGACTGAATGTCGTCCAAGATTATAAATGCCACAAAATACATTGTGCTGTCAAATAAGATGTCGTCTTGTTGAAGAAGACAATTTTGTTATCCAAGTTATGTTGTCGTAGAGCAGAAGTAGTTCGATCTTGGACGTTGACCAGTATAGTTAACAGCATGGATTGGCCAGACCAATCCCCACACTGCAACCTCACCTAATATTTCTGGCAAGGAATTGCATTTCGACGAAAAATTCTACAAAAATTACAATTTATCGAAGCTATGCGACCCCAAGGAAGAACTTAGGGAACTGGTAAATTCCATACTAAGTAAATGCACATTAGTAATGAAAAACTTACCTTGTTTGCTTGTCAATATATTATTAAATTTTCAAATTTAATTCTAATCGTTGTTTCGTAATATCGCAGATTTTAACATAAATTGCAATAATACCTCTGTAATTTTGCATGAATGTTGTAGTTCAAGTTGTTTTACCTTACGGATCCTAAAGTCACCATGAAACCAAAACTTATAAATAATTATCTACATCGACAAACCATTGGGCTTAGTGCCATCTACCTGGTATTTGCAAAACGAACTGCAGCCTATGAGTAAGACAATATGTATAATATACGATAAAGTATATTAGTAACATAGTCTTGGCATTGTTCTAATTTTTGGAAAAATAGCATAAATTTTGAGGTTGGGGTTCTATGCATTATGTTCTTAAAGGATGGTAATATGTCGTGAGGTGAAAAAATGTCAAGAAATTGTTTTCCTATATGTCGTAAAAATGGATTTATCGTATTATATTTTTACACACCTTCTTGCAGTTTTTAGATTTTTTGATAATTTTTTCACTTTATTTCAATCTTCGATATGTTGTTATATATTGCTATGATTAATAAAAATAAATCAAATTGAACTTAATAGATTTGACCAATTTGCATTCGGCAATCATATCTTTATTTAAATTTCATTTTTATTTATGTAAAATAAGTTAGGCGTCAGGTGACAACTTTTAGAAACTTATCGGAAAAATATGTAAATTGAAATACCACGGTCTAACTGCAGAACATAAGTAACTCTATCTCAGAAGTCGGTTTAGTTACGCTTTACTATTATATTAGAAAATGAACATTTTATACAATTTACCAGTAAGCAGCTACTTTAGTTGGACCTATACACATCACCGCCGTTTGCAATTTTTTAATCTAGTAAATGCCTATAAATGCTCTGTGTAAATTTAAACAGGTTTAATTATTATTTTCTGCTGTATTTAAACTTCCCTAGAACACTCGGGCTTCTTGCTAAGCTATGTGTAATAAGTTTACCTTTCTGATGTAATCCCTGTGCCCAAATTATAATTATCTTGTTAAAAAGTCCTTGACTCCAAATGTTACTTGAAACTGGGCTGTGACCAAATCTTGTAGCGTGAAACAACGACGAAATCGACAAATTCCATATAAGAACCACTTAAATCAATATAATTCAGTAAGTTGTATTACCGTTTTCTCGTTTTAATGAAACTCGTATTTACGCTTGACAATAAATTTTTGTTTTATTAAAAATCAACTATGTTTTTAATTAATTTTTAAATTTTCAGGTACACAACAGAAATGCGTGCATCCCCGCCAAAATTCTAAAGGACGCTCTTTTTATATTGTTTTCTAAACAACTATCTTAGCAAATAACAAAATTATATAGCAACGATGTTAAAAAATACTTAAAATTACAGTATGTGCTCTTGTATCAAAATACAATTTTAAAATTAATATTTTTACAGGTAAAATAATTTTATAAAAAGGTTCATATCTTAACGGCGTCACTGTTTACCCGCTTTCTGATTTTAGAAATGCAATGTACATGCCCGAAAGCTGCCTATTACACACTTTTTGCACTTCACAGTTATCAAATATACATTTTCACAAAATGCTACGTTTATTGCTGTATACCCCCTGTATACTCCCATGTGAATTAAAAAAATCCAGAGCTAAGCTCATATCCAAGCTTTTGGCGTGTTATAGAATCTTTTTATCATATTTATTCAATATAGAATATTTTTAAATTAGTATTTTCAATAATAATCGCTCTTTGTGACAGGTATAAAACACGAATTGGCAGTGTTTCAAACCAAGCAAGAAGTTATCTGCGTCTTGATCTGCCGTTTTTTAATGGCCACAATGGAACCGAAATCCAATATATCAACCAACTGCACTAGTATCTTATATAAAATGAATTTAACCGAATTTATCAATCAAAAATCATCACTATATATACACTGTGTCTATAAAGTAACCCCCCCCCCAACTAATTTTTGAACGACTTGATATTTTACCACAAAATTTGGTGTGCTTTAATGGGAAGTTAAATATTATTTTTTAGCCTATGATTAAATTTTCTATCATTTAAAATGGCGGCTGGGCGCCATTTCGAATTTTTATTTTAAATAGAAAGGGGGGTCGAGTGA